>CAMAOD020000172.1:362500-487500 GCA_945859595.2 Megachile willughbiella
TGTCTCTGTCTCTGTCTCTGTCTCTGTCTCTGTCTCTGTCTCTGTCTCTGTCTCTATCTCTGTCTCTGTCTCTGTCTCTGTCTCTGTCTCTGTCTCTGTCTCTGTCTCTGTCTCTGTCTCTGTCTCTGTCTCTGTCGCTGTCTCTGCCCTTGTCTCTGTCGCTGTCTCTGCCTCTGTCTCAGTCCCTGCGTCTGTCTCCGTCTTTGTCTCCGTCTCTGTCTCTATCTCTGTCTCTGTCTCTGTCTCTGTCTCTGTCTCTGTCTCTGCGTCTGTCTCTGTCTCTATCTTTGTCTCTGTCTCTGTCTCTGTCTCTGTCTCTGTCTCTGTCTCTGACTCTGTCTCTGTCTCTGTCTCTGTCTCTGTCTCTGTCTCTGTCTCTGTCTCTGTCTCTGTCTCTGTCTCTGTCTCTGCGTCTGTCTCTGTCTGTGTCTCTGTCTCTGTCTCTGTCTCTGTCTCTGTCTCTGTCTCTGTCTCTGTCTCTGTCTCTGTCTCTGTCTCTGTCTCTGTCTCTGTCTCTGTCTCTGTCTCTGTCTCTGTCTCTGTCTCTGTCTCTGTCTCTGTCTCTGTCTCTGTCTCTGTCTCTGTCTCTGTCCCTGTCTCTGTCTCTGTCTCTGTCTCTGTCTCTGTCGCTGTCTCTGCCCTTGTCTCTGTCGCTGTCTCTGCCTCTGTCTCAGTCCCTGCGTCTGTCTCCGTCTTTGTCTCCGTCTCTGTCTCTATCTCTATCTCTGTCTCTGTCTCTGTCTCTGCGTCTGTCTCTGTCTCTGTCTCTGCGTCTGTCTCTGTCTCTGTCTCTGTCTCTGTCTCTGTCTCTGTCTCTGTCTCTGTCTCTGTCTCTGTCTCTGTCTCTATCTCTGTCTCTGTCTCTGTCTCTGTCTCTGTCTCTGTCTCTGTCTCTGTCTCTGTCTCTGTCTCTGTCTCTGTCTCTGTCTCTGTCTCTGTCTCTGTCTCTGTCTCTGTCTCTGTCTCTGTCTCTGTCTCTGTCTCTGTCTCTGTCTCTGTCTCTGTCTCTGTCTCTGTCGCTGTCTCTGCCCTTGTCTCTGTCGCTGTCTCTGCCTCTGTCTCAGTCCCTGCGTCTGTCTCCGTCTTTGTCTCCGTCTCTGTCTCTATCTCTATCTCTGTCTCTGTCTCTGTCTCTGTCTCTGTCTCTGTCTCTGTCTCTGCGTCTGTCTCTGTCTCTGTCTCTGTCTCTGTCTCTGTCTCTGTCTCTGTCTCTGTCTCTGTCTCTGTCTCTATCTCTGTCTCTGTCTCTGTCTCTGTCTCTGTCTCTGTCTCTGTCTCTGTCTCTGTCTCTGTCTCTGTCTCTGTCTCTGTCTCTGTCTCTGTCTCTGTCTCTGTCTCTGTCTCTGTCTCTGTCTCTGTCTCTGTCTCTGTCTCTGTGTCTGTCTCTGTCGCTGTCTCTGCCCTTGTCTCTGTCGCTGTCTCTGCCTCTGTCTCAGTCCCTGCGTCTGTCTCCGTCTTTGTCTCCGTCTCTGTCTCTATCTCTGTCTCTGTCTCTGTCTCTGTCTCTGTCTCTGTCTCTGCGTCTGTCTCTGTCTCTGTCTCTGTCTCTGTCTCTGTCTCTGTCTCTGTCTCTGTCTCTGTCTCTGTCTCTGACTCTGTCTCTGTCTCTGTCTCTGTCTCTGTCTCTGTCTCTGTCTCTGTCTCTGTCTCTGTCTCTGTCTCTGTCTCTGACTCTGTCTCTGTCTCTGTCTCTGTCTCTGTCTCTGTCTCTGTCTCTGTCTCTGTCTCTGTCTCTGCGTCTGTCTCTGTCTCTGTCTCTGTCTCTGTCTCTGTCTCTGTCTCTGTCTCTGTCTCTGTCTCTGTCTCTTTCTCTGTCTGAGACTCTACCTCTGTCTCTGTCTCTGTCACTGTCTCTGTCTCTCTCTCTGTCTGTGTCTCTGTCTCTGTCTCGGTCTTTGTCTCCGTCTCTGTCTCTGTCTCTGTCTCTGCCTCTGTCTCTGTCTCTGTCTCCGTCTCTTTCTCTGTCTGAGACTCTACCTCTGTCTCTGTCTCTGTCTCTGTCTCTGTCTCTGTCTCTGTCTCTGTCTCTGTCTCTGTCTCTGTCTCTGTCTCTGTCTCTGTCTCTGTCTCTGTCTCTGTCTCTGTCTCTGTCTCTGTCTCTGTCTCTGTCTCTGTCTCTGTCTCTGTCTCTGGCTCTGTCTCTGTCTCTGTCTCTGTCTCTGTCTCTGTCCCTGTCTCTGTCTCTCTCTCTGTCTCTGTCTCTGTCTGTGTCTCTTTCTCTGTCTGAGACACTGCCTCTGTCTCCGTCTCCGTCTCTGTCCCTGGCTCTGTCTCTGCCTCTGTCTCCGTCTCTGTCTCTGTCTCTGTCTCTGTCTCTGACTCTGTCTCTTTCTCTGTCTGAGACTCTGCCTCTGTCTCTGCCTCTGTCTCAGTCCCTGCGTCTGTCTCCGTCTTTGTCTCCGTCTCTGTCTCTATCTCTGTCTCTGTCTCTGTCTCTGTCTCTATCTCTGTCTCTGCGTCTGTCTCTGTCTCTGTCTCTGTCTCTGTCTCTGTCTCTGTCTCTGTCTCTGTCTCTGTCTCTGTCTCTGTCTCTGTATCTGTCTCTGTCCCTGCCTCTGTCTCTGTCTCTATCTTTGTCTCTGTCTCTGTCTCTGTCTCTGTCTCTGTCTCTGACTCTGTCTCTGTCTCTGTCTCCGTCTCTGTCTCTGTCTCTGTCTCTGTCTCTGTCTCTGTCTCTGTCTCTGCGTCTGTCTCTGTCTCTGTCTCTGTCTCTGTCTCTGTCTCTGTCTCTGCGTCTGTCTCTGTCTCTGTCTCTGTCTCTGTCTCTGTCTCTGTCTCTGTCTCTGTCTCTGTCTCTGTCTCTGTCTCTGTCTCTGTCTCTGTCTCTGTCTCTGTCTCTGTCTCTGTCTCTGTCTCTGTCTCTGTCTCTGTCTCTGTCTCTGTCTCTGTCTCTGTCTCTGTCTCTGTCGCTGTCTCTGTCTCTGCCTCTGTCTCTGTCTCTGTCTCCGTCTCTTTCTCTGTCTGAGACTCTACCTCTGTCTCTGTCTCTGTCTCTGTCTCTGTCTCTGTCTCTGTCTCTGTCTCTGTCTCTGTCTCTGTCTCTGTCTCTGTCTCTGTCTCTGTCCCTGGCTCTGTCTCTGCCTCTGTCTCCGTCTCTGTCTCTGTCTCTGTCTCTGTCTCTGTCTCTGACTCTGTCTCTTTCTCTGTCTGAGACTCTGCCTCTGTCTCTGCCTCTGTCTCAGTCCCTGCGTCTGTCTCCGTCTTTGTCTCCGTCTCTGTCTCTATCTCTGTCTCTGTCTCTGTCTCTGTCTCTATCTCTGTCTCTGCGTCTGTCTCTGTCTCTGTCTCTGTCTCTGTCTCTGTCTCTGTCTCTGTCTCTGTCTCTGTCTCTGTCTCTGTATCTGTCTCTGTCCCTGCCTCTGTCTCTGTCTCTATCTTTGTCTCTGTCTCTGTCTCTGTCTCTGTCTCTGTCTCTGACTCTGTCTCTGTCTCTGTCTCCGTCTCTGTCTCTGTCTCTGTCTCTGTCTCTGTCTCTGTCTCTGTCTCTGCGTCTGTCTCTGTCTCTGTCTCTGTCTCTGTCTCTGTCTCTGTCTCTGTCTCTGCGTCTGTCTCTGTCTCTGTCTCTGTCTCTGTCTCTGTCTCTGTCTCTGTCTCTGTCTCTGTCTCTGTCTCTGTCTCTGTCTCTGTCTCTGTCTCTGTCTCTGTCTCTGTCTCTGTCTCTGTCTCTGTCTCTGTCTCTGTCTCTGTCTCTGTCTCTGTCTCTGTCTCTGTCTCTGTCTCTGTCTCTGTCGCTGTCTCTGCCCTTGTCTCTGTCGCTGTCTCTGCCTCTGTCTCAGTCCCTGCGTCTGTCTCCGTCTTTGTCTCCGTCTCTGTCTCTATCTCTGTCTCTGTCTCTGTCTCTGTCTCTGTCTCTGTCTCTGCGTCTGTCTCTGTCTCTGTCTCTGTCTCTGTCTCTGTCTCTGTCTCTGCGTCTGTCTCTGTCTGTGTCTCTGTCTCTGTCTCTGTCTCTGTCTCTGTCTCTGTCTCTGTCTCTGTCTCTGTCTCTGTCTCTGTCTCTGTCTCTGTCTCTGTCTCTGTCTCTGTCTCTGTCTCTGTCTCTGTCTCTGTCTCTGTCTCTGTCTCTGTCTCTGTCTCTGTCTCTGTCTCTGTCTCTGTCTCTGTCTCTGTCTCTGTCGCTGTCTCTGCCCTTGTCTCTGTCGCTGTCTCTGCCTCTGTCTCAGTCCCTGCGTCTGTCTCCGTCTTTGTCTCCGTCTCTGTCTCTATCTCTATCTCTGTCTCTGTCTCTGTCTCTGCGTCTGTCTCTGTCTCTGTCTCTGTCTCTGTCTCTGTCTCTGCGTCTGTCTCTGTCTCTGTCTCTGTCTCTGTCTCTGTCTCTGTCTCTGTCTCTGTCTCTGTCTCTGTCTCTGTCTCTGTCTCTATCTCTGTCTCTGTCTCTGTCTCTGTCTCTGTCTCTGTCTCTGTCTCTGTCTCTGTCTCTGTCTCTGTCTCTGTCTCTGTCTCTGTCTCTGTCTCTGTCTCTGTCTCTGTCTCTGTCTCTGTCTCTGTCTCTGTCTCTGTCTCTGTCTCTGTCTCTGTCTCTGTCTCTGTCTCTGTCTCTGTCTCTGTCGCTGTCTCTGCCCTTGTCTCTGTCGCTGTCTCTGCCTCTGTCTCAGTCCCTGCGTCTGTCTCCGTCTTTGTCTCCGTCTCTGTCTCTATCTCTATCTCTGTCTCTGTCTCTGTCTCTGCGTCTGTCTCTGTCTCTGTCTCTGTCTCTGTCTCTGTCTCTGTCTCTGTCTCTGTCTCTGTCTCTGTCTCTGTCTCTGTCTCTGTCTCTGTCTCTGTCTCTGTCTCTGTCTCTGTCTCTGTCTCTGTCTCTGTCTCTGTCTCTGTCTCTGTCTCTGTCTCTGTCTCTGTCTCTGTCTCTGTCTCTGTCTCTGTCTCTGTCTCTGTCTCTGTCTCTGTCTCTGTCTCTGTCGCTGTCTCTGCCCTTGTCTCTGTCGCTGTCTCTGCCTCTGTCTCAGTCCCTGCGTCTGTCTCCGTCTTTGTCTCCGTCTCTGTCTCTATCTCTGTCTCTGTCTCTGTCTCTGTCTCTGTCTCTGTCTCTGCGTCTGTCTCTGTCTCTGTCTTTGTCTCTGTCTCTGTCTCTGTCTCTGTCTCTGTCTCTGTCCCTGCCTCTGTCTCTGTCTCTATCTTTGTCTCTGTCTCTGTCTCTGTCTCTGTCTCTGTCTCTGTCTCTGTCTCTGTCTCTGTCTCTGACTCTGTCTCTGTCTCTGTCTCTGTCTCTGTCTCTGTCTCTGTCTCTGTCTCTGTCTCTGTCTCTGTCTCTGTCTCTGTCTCTGTCGCTGTCTCTTCCTCTGTCTCTGTCTCCGTCTCTGTCTCTGTCTCTGTCTCTGTCTCTGTCTCTGACTCTGTCTCTTTCTCTGTCTGAGACTCTGCCTCTGTCTCTGTCTCTGTCACTGTCTCTGCCTCCGTCTCTGTCTCTGTCTCTGTCTCTGTCTCTGTCTCTGTCTCTGTCTCCGTCCCTGCCTCTGTCTCTGTCTCTGTCTTTGTCTCTGTCTCTGTCTCTGTCTCTGTCTCTGTCTCTGTCTCTGTCTCCGTCTCTGTCTCCGTCTCTGTCTCGGTCTCTGTTTCTGTCTCTGTCTCTGTCTCCGTCTCTGTCTCCGTATCTGTCTCTGTCTCTGTCTCTGTCTCTGTCTCTGTCTCTGTCTCTGTCTCTGTCTCTGTCTCTGTCTCTGTCTCTGTCTCTGTCTCCGTATCTGTCTCTGTCTCTGTCTCTGTCTCTGTCTCCGTCTCTTTCTCTGTCTGAGACTCTACCTCTGTCTCTGTCTCTGTCACTGTCTCTGTCTCTCTCTCTGTCTGTGTCTCTGTCTCTGTCTCGGTCTTTGTCTCCGTCTCTGTCTCTGTCTCTGTCTCTGCCTCTGTCTCTGTCTCTGTCTCCGTCTCTTTCTCTGTCTGAGACTCTACCTCTGTCTCTGTCTCTGTCTCTGTCTCTGTCTCTGTCTCTGTCTCTGTCTCTGTCTCTGTCTCTGTCTCTGTCTCTGTCTCTGTCTCTGTCTCTGTCTCTGTCTCTGTCTCTGTCTCTGTCTCTGTCTCTGTCTCTGTCTCTGTCTCTGTCTCTGTCTCTGTCTCTGTCCCTGTCTCTGTCTCTCTCTCTGTCTCTGTCTCTGTCTGTGTCTCTTTCTCTGTCTGAGACACTGCCTCTGTCTCCGTCTCCGTCTCTGTCCCTGGCTCTGTCTCTGCCTCTGTCTCCGTCTCTGTCTCTGTCTCTGTCTCTGTCTCTGACTCTGTCTCTTTCTCTGTCTGAGACTCTGCCTCTGTCTCTGCCTCTGTCTCAGTCCCTGCGTCTGTCTCCGTCTTTGTCTCCGTCTCTGTCTCTATCTCTGTCTCTGTCTCTGTCTCTGTCTCTGTCTCTGTCTCTGTCTCTGTCTCTGTCTCTGTCTCTGTCTCTGTCTCTGTCTCTGTCTCTGTGTCTGTCTCTGTCGCTGTCTCTGCCCTTGTCTCTGTCGCTGTCTCTGCCTCTGTCTCAGTCCCTGCGTCTGTCTCCGTCTTTGTCTCCGTCTCTGTCTCTATCTCTGTCTCTGTCTCTGTCTCTGTCTCTGTCTCTGTCTCTGCGTCTGTCTCTGTCTCTGTCTCTGTCTCTGTCTCTGTCTCTGTCTCTGTCTCTGTCTCTGTCTCTGTCTCTGACTCTGTCTCTGTCTCTGTCTCTGTCTCTGTCTCTGTCTCTGTCTCTGTCTCTGACTCTGTCTCTGTCTCTGTCTCTGTCTCTGTCTCTGTCTCTGTCTCTGTCTCTGTCTCTGCGTCTGTCTCTGTCTCTGTCTCTGTCTCTGTCTCTGTCTCTGTCTCTGTCTCTGTCTCTGTCTCTATCTCTGTCTCTGCGTCTGTCTCTGTCTCTGTCTCTGTCTCTGTCTCTGTCTCTGTCTCTGTCTCTGTCTCTGTCTCTGTCTCTGTCTCTGTCTCTGTCTCTGTCTCTGTATCTGTCTCTGTCCCTGCCTCTGTCTCTGTCTCTATCTTTGTCTCTGTCTCTGTCTCTGTCTCTGTCTCTGTCTCTGACTCTGTCTCTGTCTCTGTCTCCGTCTCTGTCTCTGTCTCTGTCTCTGTCTCTGTCTCTGTCTCTGCGTCTGTGTCTGTCTCTGTCTCTGTCTCTGTCTCTGTCTCTGTCTCTGCGTCTGTCTCTGTCTCTGTCTCTGTCTCTGTCTCTGTCTCTGTCTCTGTCTCTGTCTCTGTCTCTGTCTCTGTCTCTGTCTCTGTCTCTGTCTCTGTCTCTGTCTCTGTCTCTGTCTCTGTCTCTGTCTCTGTCTCTGTCTCTGTCTCTGTCTCTGTCTCTGTCTCTGTCTCTGTCTCTGTCTCTGTCTCTGTCGCTGTCTCTGCCCTTGTCTCTGTCGCTGTCTCTGCCTCTGTCTCAGTCCCTGCGTCTGTCGTCGTCTTTGTCTCCGTCTCTGTCTCTATCTCTGTCTCTGTCTCTGTCTCTGTCTCTGTCTCTGTCTCTGCGTCTGTCTCTGTCTCTATCTTTGTCTCTGTCTCTGTCTCTGTCTCTGTCTCTGTCTCTGTCTCTGACTCTGTCTCTGTCTCTGTCTCTGTCTCTGTCTCTGTCTCTGTCTCTGTCTCTGTCTCTGTCTCTGTCTCTGCGTCTGTCTCTGTCTGTGTCTCTGTCTCTGTCTCTGTCTCTGTCTCTGTCTCTGTCTCTGTCTCTGTCTCTGTCTCTGTCTCTGTCTCTGTCTCTGTCTCTGTCTCTGTCTCTGTCTCTGTCTCTGTCTCTGTCTCTGTCTCTGCGTCTGTCTCTGTCTCTGTCTCTGTCTCTGTCTCTGTCTCTGTCTCTGTCTCTGTCTCTGTCTCTGTCTCTGTCTCTGTCTCTGTCTCTGTCTCTGTCTCTGTCTCTGTCTCTGTCTCTGTCTCTGTCTCTGTCTCTGTCTCTGTCGCTGTCTCTGCCCTTGTCTCTGTCGCTGTCTCTGCCTCTGTCTCAGTCCCTGCGTCTGTCTCCGTCTTTGTCTCCGTCTCTGTCTCTGTCTCTGTCTCTGCCTCTGTCTCTGTCTCTGTCCCTGTCTCTGTCTCTGCGTCTGTCTCGGTCTCTGTTTCTGTCTCTGTCTCTGTCTCCGTCTCTGTCTCTGTCTCTGTCTCTGTCCCTGTCTCCGTATCTGTCTCTGTCTCTGTCTCTGTCTCTGTCTCCGTCTCTTTCTCTGTCTCTGTCTCTGTCTCTGTCTCTGTCTCTGTCTCTGTCTCTGTCTCTGTCTCTGTCTCTGTCTCTGTCTCTGTCTCTGTCTCTGTCTCTGTCTCTGTCTCTGTCGCTGTCTCTGCCCTTGTCTCTGTCGCTGTCTCTGCCTCTGTCTCAGTCCCTGCGTCTGTCTCCGTCTTTGTCTCCGTCTCTGTCTCTATCTCTGTCTCTGTCTCTGTCTCTGTCTCTATCTCTGTCTCTGCGTCTGTCTCTGTCTCTGTCTCTGTCTCTGTCTCTGTCTCTGTCTCTGTCTCTGTCTCTGTCTCTGTCTCTGTCTCTGTCCCTGCCTCTGTCTCTGTCTCTATCTTTGTCTCTGTCTCTGTCTCTGTCTCTGTCTCTGTCTCTGACTCTGTCTCTGTCTCTGTCTCCGTCTCTGTCTCTGTCTCTGTCTCTGTCTCTGTCTCTGTCTCTGCGTCTGTCTCTGTCTCTGTCTCTGTCTCTGTCTCTGCGTCTGTCTCTGTCTCTGTCTCTGTCTCTGTCTCTGTCTCTGTCTCTGTCTCTGTCTCTGTCTCTGTCTCTGTCTCTGTCTCTGTCTCTGTCTCTGTCTCTGTCGCTGTCTCTGCCCTTGTCTCTGTCGCTGTCTCTGCCTCTGTCTCAGTCCCTGCGTCTGTCTCCGTCTTTGTCTCCGTCCCTGTCTCTGTCTCTGTCTCTGTCTCTGTCTCTGTCTCTGTCTCTGTCTCTGTCTCTGTCTCTGTCTCTGTCTCTGTCTCTGTCTCTGTCTCTGTCTCTGTCTCTGTCTCTGTCTCTGTCTCTGACTCTGTCTCTGTCTCTGTCTCTGTCTCTGTCTCTGTCTCTGTCTCTGTCTCTGTCTCTGTCTCTGCGTCTGTCTCTGTCTCTGTCTCTGTCTCTGTCTCTGTCTCTGTCTCTGTCTCTGTCTCTGTCTCTGTCTCTGTCTCTGTCTCTGTCTCTGTCTCTGTCTCTGTCTCTGTCTCTGTCTCTGTCTCTGTCTCTGTCTCTGTCTCTGTCTCTGTCTCTGTCTCTGTCTCTGTCGCTGTCTCTGCCCTTGTCTCTGTCGCTGTCTCTGCCTCTGTCTCAGTCCCTGCGTCTGTCTCCGTCTTTGTCTCCGTCCCTGTCTCTGTCTCTGTCTCTGTCTCTGTCTCTGTCTCTGTCTCTGTCTCTGCGTCTGTCTCGGTCTCTGTTTCTGTCTCTGTCTCTGTCTCCGTCTCTGTCTCTGTCTCTGTCTCTGTCTCTGTCTCCGTATCTGTCTCTGTCTCTGTCTCTGTCTCTGTCTCCGTCTCTTTCTCTGTCTGAGACTCTGCCTCTGTCTCTGTCTCTGTCACTGTCTCTGCCCCGTCTCTGTCTCTGTCTCCGCCTCTGTCTCTGTCTCTGTCTCTGTCTCTGTCTCTGTATCTGTCTCTGTCTCTGTCTCTGTCCCTGCCTCTGTCTCTGTCTCTATCTTTGTCTCTGTCTCTGTCTCTGTCTCTGTCTCTGTCTCTGTCTCTGTCTCTGTCTCTGTCTCTGTCTCTGTCTCTGTCTCTGTCTCTGTCTCTGTCTCTGTCTCTGTCTCTGTCTCTGCGTCCGTCTCTGTCTCTGTCTCTGTCTCTGTCTCTGTCTCTGTCTCTGTCTCTGTCTCTGTCTCTGTCTCTGTCTCTGTCTCTGTCTCTGTCTCTGTCTCTGTCTCTGTCTCTGTCTCTGTCACTGTCTCTGCCTCCGTCTCTGTCTCTGTCTCTGTCTCTGTCTCTGTCTCTGTCTCTGTCTCTGTCTCTGTCTCTGTCTCTGTCTCTGTCTCCGTCCCTGCCTCTGTCTCTGTCTCTGTCTTTGTCTCTGTCTCTGTCTCTGTCTCTGTCTCTGTCTCTGTCTCTGTCTCTGTCTCCGTCTCTGTCTCCGTCTCTGTCTCGGTCTCTGTTTCTGTCTCTGTCTCTGTCTCCGTCTCTGTCTCCGTATCTGTCTCTGTCTCTGTCTCTGTCTCTGTCTCTGTCTCTGTCTCTGTCTCTGTCTCTGTCTCTGTCTCTGTCTCTGTCTCTGTCTCTGTCTCCGTATCTGTCTCTGTCTCTGTCTCTGTCTCTGTCTCCGTCTCTTTCTCTGTCTGAGACTCTACCTCTGTCTCTGTCTCTGTCACTGTCTCTGTCTCTCTCTCTGTCTGTGTCTCTGTCTCTGTCTCGGTCTTTGTCTCCGTCTCTGTCTCTGTCTCTGTCTCTGCCTCTGTCTCTGTCTCTGTCTCCGTCTCTTTCTCTGTCTGAGACTCTACCTCTGTCTCTGTCTCTGTCTCTGTCTCTGTCTCTGTCTCTGTCTCTGCCTCTGTCTCTGTCTCTGTCTCTGTCTCTGTCTCTGTCTCTGTCTCTGTCTCTGTCTCTGTCTCTGTCTCTGTCTCTGTCTCTGTCTCTGTCTCTGTCTCTGTCTCTGTCTCTGTCTCTGTCTCTGTCTCTGTCTCTGTCTCTGTCCCTGTCTCTGTCTCTCTCTCTGTCTCTGTCTCTGTCTGTGTCTCTTTCTCTGTCTGAGACACTGCCTCTGTCTCCGTCTCCGTCTCTGTCCCTGGCTCTGTCTCTGCCTCTGTCTCCGTCTCTGTCTCTGTCTCTGTCTCTGTCTCTGACTCTGTCTCTTTCTCTGTCTGAGACTCTGCCTCTGTCTCTGCCTCTGTCTCAGTCCCTGCGTCTGTCTCCGTCTTTGTCTCCGTCTCTGTCTCTATGTCTGTCTCTGTCTCTGTCTCTGTCTCTATCTCTGTCTCTGCGTCTGTCTCTGTCTCTGTCTCTGTCTCTGTCTCTGTCTCTGTCTCTGTCTCTGTCTCTGTCTCTGTCTCTGTCTCTGTCTCTGTCTCTGTATCTGTCTCTGTCCCTGCCTCTGTCTCTGTCTCTATCTTTGTCTCTGTCTCTGTCTCTGTCTCTGTCTCTGTCTCTGACTCTGTCTCTGTCTCTGTCTCCGTCTCTGTCTCTGTCTCTGTCTCTGTCTCTGTCTCTGTCTCTGCGTCTGTCTCTGTCTCTGTCTCTGTCTCTGCCTCTGTCTCTGTCTCTGCGTCTGTCTCTGTCTCTGTCTCTGTCTCTGTCTCTGTCTCTGTCTCTGTCTCTGTCTCTGTCTCCGTCTCTGTCTCTATCTCTGTCTCTGTCTCTGTCTCTGTCTCTGTCTCTGTCTCTGCGTCTGTCTCTGTCTCTGTCTCTGTCTCTGTCTCTGTCTCTGTCTCTGTCTCTGTCTCTGTCTCTGTCTCTGACTCTGTCTCTGTCTCTGTCTCTGTCTCTGTCTCTGTCTCTGTCTCTGTCTCTGTCTCTGACTCTGTCTCTGTCTCTGTCTCTGTCTCTGTCTCTGTCTCTGTCTCTGTCTCTGTCTCTGTCTCTGCGTCTGTCTCTGTCTCTGTCTCTGTCTCTGTCTCTGTCTCTGTCTCTGTCTCTGTCTCTGTCTCTGTCTCTGTCTCTATCTCTGTCTCTGCGTCTGTCTCTGTCTCTGTCTCTGTCTCTGTCTCTGTCTCTGTCTCTGTCTCTGTCTCTGTCTCTGTCTCTGTCTCTGTCTCTGTATCTGTCTCTGTCCCTGCCTCTGTCTCTGTCTCTATCTTTGTCTCTGTCTCTGTCTCTGTCTCTGTCTCTGTCTCTGACTCTGTCTCTGTCTCTGTCTCCGTCTCTGTCTCTGTCTCTGTCTCTGTCTCTGTCTCTGTCTCTGCGTCTGTCTCTGTCTCTGTCTCTGTCTCTGTCTCTGTCTCTGTCTCTGCGTCTGTCTCTGTCTCTGTCTCTGTCTCTGTCTCTGTCTCTGTCTCTGTCTCTGTCTCTGTCCCTGTCTCTGTCTCTGTCTCTGTCTCTGTCTCTGTCTCTGTCTCTGTCTCTGTCTCTGTCTCTGTCTCTGTCTCTGTCTCTGTCTCTGTCTCTGTCTCTGTCTCTGTCTCTGTCGCTGTCTCTGCCCTTGTCTCTGTCGCTGTCTCTGCCTCTGTCTCAGTCCCTGCGTCTGTCTCCGTCTTTGTCTCCGTCTCTGTCTCTATCTCTGTCTCTGTCTCTGTCTCTGTCTCTGTCTCTGTCTCTGTCTCTGCGTCTGTCTCTGTCTCTATCTTTGTCTCTGTCTCTGTCTCTGTCTCTGTCTCTGTCTCTGTCTCTGACTCTGTCTCTGTCTCTGTCTCTGTCTCTGTCTCTGTCTCTGTCTCTGCCTCTGTCTCTGTCTCTGTCTCTGTCTCTGCGTCTGTCTCTGTCTGTGTCTCTGTCTCTGTCTCTGTCTCTGTCTCTGTCTCTGTCTCTGTCTCTGTCTCTGTCTCTGTCTCTGTCTCTGTCTCTGTCTCTGTCTCTGTCTCTGTCTCTGTCTCTGTCTCTGTCTCTGTCTCTGTCTCTGTCTCTGTCTCTGTCTCTGTCTCTGTCTCTGTCTCTGTCTCTGTCTCTGTCTCTGTCTCTGTCTCTGTCTCTGTCTCTGTCTCTGTCTCTGTCTCTGTCTCCGTATCTGTCTCTGTCTCTGTCTCTGTCTCTGTCTCCGTCTCTTTCTCTGTCTGAGACTCTACCTCTGTCTCTGTCTCTGTCACTGTCTCTGTCTCTCTCTCTGTCTGTGTCTCTGTCTCTGTCTCGGTCTTTGTCTCCGTCTCTGTCTCTGTCTCTGTCTCTGCCTCTGTCTCTGTCTCTGTCTCCGTCTCTTTCTCTGTCTGAGACTCTACCTCTGTCTCTGTCTCTGTCTCTGTCTCTGTCTCTGTCTCTGTCTCTGTCTCTGTCTCTGTCTCTGTCTCTGTCTCTGTCTCTGTCTCTGTCTCTGTCTCTGTCTCTGTCTCTGTCTCTGTCTCTGTCTCTGTCTCTGTCTCTGTCTCTGTCTCTGTCTCTGTCCCTGTCTCTGTCTCTCTCTCTGTCTCTGTCTCTGTCTGTGTCTCTTTCTCTGTCTGAGACACTGCCTCTGTCTCCGTCTCCGTCTCTGTCCCTGGCTCTGTCTCTGCCTCTGTCTCCGTCTCTGTCTCTGTCTCTGTCTCTGTCTCTGACTCTGTCTCTTTCTCTGTCTGAGACTCTGCCTCTGTCTCTGCCTCTGTCTCAGTCCCTGCGTCTGTCTCCGTCTTTGTCTCCGTCTCTGTCTCTATCTCTGTCTCTGTCTCTGTCTCTGTCTCTATCTCTGTCTCTGCGTCTGTCTCTGTCTCTGTCTCTGTCTCTGTCTCTGTCTCTGTCTCTGTCTCTGTCTCTGTCTCTGTCTCTGTCTCTGTCTCTGTCTCTGTCTCTGTATCTGTCTCTGTCCCTGCCTCTGTCTCTGTCTCTATCTTTGTCTCTGTCTCTGTCTCTGTCTCTGTCTCTGTCTCTGACTCTGTCTCTGTCTCTGCCTCCGTCTCTGTCTCTGTCTCTGTCTCTGTCTCTGTCTCTGTCTCTGCGTCTGTCTCTGTCTCTGTCTCTGTCTCTGCCTCTGTCTCTGTCTCTGCGTCTGTCTCTGTCTCTGTCTCTGTCTCTGTCTCTGTCTCTGTCTCTGTCTCTGTCTCTGTCTCCGTCTCTGTCTCTATCTCTGTCTCTGTCTCTGTCTCTGTCTCTGTCTCTGTCTCTGCGTCTGTCTCTGTCTCTGTCTCTGTCTCTGTCTCTGTCTCTGTCTCTGTCTCTGTCTCTGTCTCTGACTCTGTCTCTGTCTCTGTCTCTGTCTCTGTCTCTGTCTCTGTCTCTGTCTCTGTCTCTGTCTCTGTCTCTGTCTCTGACTCTGTCTCTGTCTCTGTCTCTGTCTCTGTCTCTGTCTCTGTCTCTGTCTCTGTCTCTGTCTCTGCGTCTGTCTCTGTCTCTGTCTCTGTCTCTGTCTCTGTCTCTGTCTCTGTCTCTGTCTCTGTCTCTGTCTCTATCTCTGTCTCTGCGTCTGTCTCTGTCTCTGTCTCTGTCTCTGTCTCTGTCTCTGTCTCTGTCTCTGTCTCTGTCTCTGTCTCTGTCTCTGTCTCTGTCTCTGTATCTGTCTCTGTCCCTGCCTCTGTCTCTGTCTCTATCTTTGTCTCTGTCTCTGTCTCTGTCTCTGTCTCTGTCTCTGACTCTGTCTCTGTCTCTGTCTCCGTCTCTGTCTCTGTCTCTGTCTCTGTCTCTGTCTCTGTCTCTGCGTCTGTCTCTGTCTCTGTCTCTGTCTCTGTCTCTGTCTCTGTCTCTGCGTCTGTCTCTGTCTCTGTCTCTGTCTCTGTCTCTGTCTCTGTCTCTGTCTCTGTCTCTGTCTCTGTCTCTGTCTCTGTCTCTGTCTCTGTCTCTGCCTCTGTCTCTGTCTCTGTCTCTGTCTCTGTCTCTGTCTCTGTCTCTGTCTCTGTCTCTGTCTCTGTCGCTGTCTCTGCCCTTGTCTCTGTCGCTGTCTCTGCCTCTGTCTCAGTCCCTGCGTCTGTCTCCGTCTTTGTCTCCGTCTCTGTCTCTATCTCTGTCTCTGTCTCTGTCTCTGTCTCTGTCTCTGTCTCTGTCTCTGCGTCTGTCTCTGTCTCTATCTTTGTCTCTGTCTCTGTCTCTGTCTCTGTCTCTGTCTCTGTCTCTGACTCTGTCTCTGTCTCTGTCTCTGTCTCTGTCTCTGTCTCTGTCTCTGTCTCTGTCTCTGTCTCTGTCTCTGTCTCTGTCTCTGCGTCTGTCTCTGTCTGTGTCTCTGTCTCTGTCTCTGTCTCTGTCTCTGTCTCTGTCTCTGTCTCTGTCTCTGTCTCTGTCTCTGTCTCTGTCTCTGTCTCTGTCTCTGTCTCTGTCTCTGTCTCTGTCTCTGTCTCTGTCTCTGTCTCTGTCTCTGTCTCTGTCTCTGTCTCTGTCTCTGTCTCTGTCTCTGTCTCTGTCTCTGTCTCTGTCTCT
Organism: Megachile willughbiella; assembly: GCA_945859595.2. NCBI lineage: Eukaryota > Metazoa > Arthropoda > Insecta > Hymenoptera > Megachilidae > Megachile > Megachile willughbiella. The sequence continues at coordinate 377,279 of CAMAOD020000172.1, forward strand.
GTCTCTGTCTCTGTCTCTGTCGCTGTCTCTGCCCTTGTCTCTGTCGCTGTCTCTGCCTCTGTCTCAGTCCCTGCGTCTGTCTCCGTCTTTGTCTCCGTCTCTGTCTCTATCTCTATCTCTGTCTCTGTCTCTGTCTCTGCGTCTGTCTCTGTCTCTGTCTCTGTCTCTGTCTCTGTCTCTGCGTCTGTCTCTGTCTCTGTCTCTGTCTCTGTCTCTGTCTCTGTCTCTGTCTCTGTCTCTGTCTCTGTCTCTGTCTCTGTCTCTGTCTCTGTCTCTGTCTCTGTCTCTGTCTCTGTCTCTGTCTCTGTCTCTGTCTCTGTCTCTGTCTCTGTCTCTGTCTCTGTCTCTGTCTCTGTCTCTGTCTCTGTCTCTGTCTCTGTCTCTGTCTCTGTCTCTGTCTCTGTCGCTGTCTCTGCCCTTGTCTCTGTCGCTGTCTCTGCCTCTGTCTCAGTCCCTGCGTCTGTCTCCGTCTTTGTCTCCGTCTCTGTCTCTATCTCTATCTCTGTCTCTGTCTCTGTCTCTGCGTCTGTCTCTGTCTCTGTCTCTATCTCTGCGTCTGTCTCTGTCTCTGTCTCTGTCTCTGTCTCTGTCTCTGTCTCTGTCTCTGTCTCTGTCTCTGTCTCTGTCTCTGTCTCTATCTCTGTCTCTGTCTCTGTCTCTGTCTCTGTCTCTGTCTCTGTCTCTGTCTCTGTCTCTGTCTCTGTCTCTGTCTCTGTCTCTGTCTCTGTCTCTGTCTCTGTCTCTGTCTCTGTCTCTGTCTCTGTCTCTGTCTCTGTCTCTGTCTCTGTGTCTGTCTCTGTCGCTGTCTCTGCCCTTGTCTCTGTCGCTGTCTCTGCCTCTGTCTCAGTCCCTGCGTCTGTCTCCGTCTTTGTCTCCGTCTCTGTCTCTATCTCTGTCTCTGTCTCTGTCTCTGTCTCTGTCTCTGTCTCTGCGTCTGTCTCTGTCTCTGTCTCTGTCTCTGTCTCTGTCTCTGTCTCTGTCTCTGTCTCTGTCTCTGTCTCTGTCTCTGTCTCTGTCTCTGTCTCTGTCTCTGTCTCTGTCTCTGTCTCTGTCTCTGTCTCTGTCTCTGTCTCTGTCTCTGTCTCTGTCTCTGTCTCTGTCTCTGTCTCTGTCTCTGTCTCTGTCTCTGTCGCTGTCTCTGTCTCTGCGTCTGTCTCTGTCTCTGTCTCTGTCTCTGTCTCTGTCTCTGTCTCTGTCTCTGTCTCTTTCTCTGTCTGAGACTCTACCTCTGTCTCTGTCTCTGTCACTGTCTCTGTCTCTCTCTCTGTCTGTGTCTCTGTCTCTGTCTCGGACTTTGTCTCCGTCTCTGTCTCTGTCTCTGTCTCTGTCTCTGTCTCTGTCTCTGTCTCTGTCTCTTTCTCTGTCTGAGACTCTGCCTCTGTCTCTGCCTCTGTCTCAGTCCCTGCGTCTGTCTCCGTCTTTGTCTCCGTCTCTGTCTCTATCTCTGTCTCTGTCTCTGTCTCTGTCTCTATCTCTGTCTCTGCGTCTGTCTCTGTCTCTGTCTCTGTCTCTGTCTCTGTCTCTGTCTCTGTCTCTGTCTCTGTCTCTGTATCTGTCTCTGTCCCTGCCTCTGTCTCTGTCTCTATCTTTGTCTCTGTCTCTGTCTCTGTCTCTGTCTCTGTCTCTGACTCTGTCTCTGTCTCTGTCTCCGTCTCTGTCTCTGTCTCTGTCTCTGTCTCTGTCTCTGCGTCTGTCTCTGTCTCTGTCTCTGTCTCTGTCTCTGTCTCTGTCTCTGCGTCTGTCTCTGTCTCTGTCTCTGTCTCTGTCTCTGTCTCTGTCTCTGTCTCTGTCTCTGTCTCTGTCTCTGTCTCTGTCTCTGTCTCTGTCTCTGTCTCTGTCTCTGTCTCTGTCTCTGTCTCTGTCTCTGTCTCTGCCTCTGTCTCTGTCTCTGTCTCTGTCTCTGTCGCTGTCTCTGCCCTTGTCTCTGTCGCTGTCTCTGCCTCTGTCTCAGTCCCTGCGTCTGTCTCCGTCTTTGTCTCCGTCTCTGTCTCTATCTCTGTCTCTGTCTCTGTCTCTGTCTCTGTCTCTGTCTCTGCGTCTGTCTCTGTCTCTATCTTTGTCTCTGTCTCTGTCTCTGTCTCTGTCTCTGTCTCTGTCTCTGACTCTGTCTCTGTCTCTGTCTCTGTCTCTGTCTCTGTCTCTGTCTCTGTCTCTGTCTCTGTCTCTGCGTCTGTCTCTGTCTGTGTCTCTGTCTCTGTCTCTGTCTCTGTCTCTGTCTCTGTCTCTGTCTCTGTCTCTGTCTCTGTCTCTGTCTCTGTCTCTGTCTCTGTCTCTGTCTCTGTCTCTGTCTCTGTCTCTGTCTCTGTCTCTGTCTCTGTCTCTGTCTCTGTCTCTGTCTCTGTCTCTGTCTCTGTCTCTGTCTCTGTCTCTGTCTCTGTCTCTGTCTCTGTCTCTGTCTCTGTCTCTGTCTCTGTCTCTGTCTCTGTCTCTGTCTCTGTCTCTGTCGCTGTCTCTGCCCTTGTCTCTGTCGCTGTCTCTGCCTCTGTCTCAGTCCCTGCGTCTGTCTCCGTCTTTGTCTCCGTCTCTGTCTCTATCTCTATCTCTGTCTCTGTCTCTGTCTCTGCGTCTGTCTCTGTCTCTGTCTCTGTCTCTGTCTCTGTCTCTGCGTCTGTCTCTGTCTCTGTCTCTGTCTCTGTCTCTGTCTCTGTCTCTGTCTCTGTCTCTGTCTCTGTCTCTGTCTCTATCTCTGTCTCTGTCTCTGTCTCTGTCTCTGTCTCTGTCTCTGTCTCTGTCTCTGTCTCTGTCTCTGTCTCTGTCTCTGTCTCTGTCTCTGTCTCTGTCTCTGTCTCTGTCTCTGTCTCTGTCTCTGTCTCTGTCTCTGTCTCTGTCTCTGTCTCTGTCTCTGTCTCTGTCTCTGTCTCTGTCTCTGTCGCTGTCTCTGCCCTTGTCTCTGTCGCTGTCTCTGCCTCTGTCTCAGTCCCTGCGTCTGTCTCCGTCTTTGTCTCCGTCTCTGTCTCTATCTCTATCTCTGTCTCTGTCTCTGTCTCTGCGTCTGTCTCTGTCTCTGTCTCTGTCTCTGTCTCTGCGTCTGTCTCTGTCTCTGTCTCTGTCTCTGTCTCTGTCTCTGTCTCTGTCTCTGTCTCTGTCTCTGTCTCTGTCTCTGTCTCTGTCTCTATCTCTGTCTCTGTCTCTGTCTCTGTCTCTGTCTCTGTCTCTGTCTCTGTCTCTGTCTCTGTCTCTGTCTCTGTCTCTGTCTCTGTCTCTGTCTCTGTCTCTGTCTCTGTCTCTGTCTCTGTCTCTGTCTCTGTGTCTGTCTCTGTCGCTGTCTCTGCCCTTGTCTCTGTCGCTGTCTCTGCCTCTGTCTCAGTCCCTGCGTCTGTCTCCGTCTTTGTCTCCGTCTCTGTCTCTATCTCTGTCTCTGTCTCTGTCTCTGTCTCTGTCTCTGTCTCTGTCTCTGTCTCTGTCTCTGTCTCTGCGTCTGTCTCTGTCTCTGTCTCTGTCTCTGTCTCTGTCTCTGTCTCTGTCTCTGTCTCTGTCTCTGTCTCTGACTCTGTCTCTGTCTCTGTCTCTGTCTCTGTCTCTGTCTCTGACTCTGTCTCTGTCTCTGTCTCTGTCTCTGCGTCTGTCTCTGTCTCTGTCTCTGTCTCTGTCTCTGTCTCTGTCTCTGTCTCTGTCTCTGTCTCTATCTCTGTCTCTGCGTCTGTCTCTGTCTCTGTCTCTGTCTCTGTCTCTGTCTCTGTCTCTGACTCTGTCTCTGTCTCTGTCTCCGTCTCTGTCTCTGTCTCTGTCTCTGTCTCTGTCTCTGTCGCTGTCTCTGCCCTTGTCTCTGTCGCTGTCTCTGCCTCTGTCTCAGTCCCTGCGTCTGTCTCCGTCTTTGTCTCCGTCTCTGTCTCTATCTCTGTCTCTGTCTCTGTCTCTGTCTCTGTCTCTGTCTCTGCGTCTGTCTCTGTCTCTATCTTTGTCTCTGTCTCTGTCTCTGTCTCTGTCTCTGTCTCTGTCTCTGACTCTGTCTCTGTCTCTGTCTCTGTCTCTGTCTCTGTCTCTGTCTCTGTCTCTGTCTCTGTCTCTGTCTCTGTCTCTGTCTCTGTCTCTGTCTCTGTCTCTGTCTCTGTCTCTGTCTCTGTCTCTGTCTCTGTCTCTGTCTCTGTCTCTGTCTCTGTCTCTGTCTCTGTCGCTGTCTCTGCCCTTGTCTCTGTCGCTGTCTCTGCCTCTGTCTCAGTCCCTGCGTCTGTCTCCGTCTTTGTCTCCGTCTCTGTCTCTATCTCTATCTCTGTCTCTGTCTCTGTCTCTGCGTCTGTCTCTGTCTCTGTCTCTGTCTCTGTCTCTGTCTCTGCGTCTGTCTCTGTCTCTGTCTCTGTCTCTGTCTCTGTCTCTGTCTCTGTCTCTGTCTCTGTCTCTGTCTCTGCGTCTGTCTCTGTCTCTGTCTCTGTCTCTGTCTCTGTCTCTGTCTCTGTCTCTGTCTCTGTCTCTGTCTCTGACTCTGTCTCTGTCTCTGTCTCTGTCTCTGTCTCTGTCTCTGTCTCTGTCTCTGACTCTGTCTCTGTCTCTGTCTCTGTCTCTGTCTCTGTCTCTGTCTCTGTCTCTGTCTCTGTCTCTGCGTCTGTCTCTGTCTCTGTCTCTGTCTCTGTCTCTGTCTCTGTCTCTGTCTCTGTCTCTGTCTCTGTCTCTGTCTCTATCTCTGTCTCTGCGTCTGTCTCTGTCTCTGTCTCTGTCTCTGTCTCTGTCTCTGTCTCTGTCTCTGTCTCTGTCTCTGTCTCTGTCTCTGTCTCTGTCTCTGTCTCTGTCTCTGTATCTGTCTCTGTCCCTGCCTCTGTCTCTGTCTCTATCTTTGTCTCTGTCTCTGTCTCTGTCTCTGTCTCTGTCTCTGACTCTGTCTCTGTCTCTGTCTCCGTCTCTGTCTCTGTCTCTGTCTCTGTCTCTGTCTCTGTCTCTGCGTCTGTCTCTGTCTCTGTCTCTGTCTCTGTCTCTGTCTCTGTCTCTGCGTCTGTCTCTGTCTCTGTCTCTGTCTCTGTCTCTGTCTCTGTCTCTGTCTCTGTCTCTGTCTCTGTCTCTGTCTCTGTCTCTGTCTCTGTCTCTGTCTCTGTCTCTGTCTCTGTCTCTGTCTCTGTCTCTGTCTCTGTCTCTGTCTCTGTCTCTGTCGCTGTCTCTGCCCTTGTCTCTGTCGCTGTCTCTGCCTCTGTCTCAGTCCCTGCGTCTGTCTCCGTCTTTGTCTCCGTCTCTGTCTCTATCTCTGTCTCTGTCTCTGTCTCTGTCTCTGTCTCTGTCTCTGCGTCTGTCTCTGTCTCTATCTTTGTCTCTGTCTCTGTCTCTGTCTCTGTCTCTGTCTCTGTCTCTGACTCTGTCTCTGTCTCTGTCTCTGTCTCTGTCTCTGTCTCTGTCTCTGTCTCTGTCTCTGTCTCTGTCTCTGCGTCTGTCTCTGTCTGTGTCTCTGTCTCTGTCTCTGTCTCTGTCTCTGTCTCTGTCTCTGTCTCTGTCTCTGTCTCTGTCTCTGTCTCTGTCTCTGTCTCTGTCTCTGTCTCTGTCTCTGTCTCTGTCTCTGTCTCTGTCTCTGTCTCTGTCTCTGTCTCTGTCTCTGTCTCTGTCTCTGTCTCTGTCTCTGTCTCTGTCTCTGCCGCTGTCTCTGCCCTTGTCTCTGTGGCTGTCTCTGCCTCTGTCTCAGTCCCTGCGTCTGTCTCCGTCTTTGTCTCCGTCTCTGTCTCTATCTCTATCTCTGTCTCTGTCTCTGTCTCTGCGTCTGTCTCTGTCTCTGTCTCTGTCTCTGTCTCTGTCTCTGCGTCTGTCTCTGTCTCTGTCTCTGTCTCTGTCTCTGTCTCTGTCTCTGTCTCTGTCTCTGTCTCTGTCTCTGTCTCTGTCTCTGTCTCTATCTCTGTCTCTGTCTCTGTCTCTGTCTCTGTCTCTGTCTCTGTCTCTGTCTCTGTCTCTGTCTCTGTCTCTGTCTCTGTCTCTGTCTCTGTCTCTGTCTCTGTCTCTGTCTCTGTCTCTGTCTCTGTCTCTGTCTCTGTCTCTGTCTCTGTCTCTGTCTCTGTCTCTGTCTCTGTCTCTGTCTCTGTCTCTGTCTCTGTCGCTGTCTCTGCCCTTGTCTCTGTCGCTGTCTCTGCCTCTGTCTCAGTCCCTGCGTCTGTCTCCGTCTTTGTCTCCGTCTCTGTCTCTATCTCTATCTCTGTCTCTGTCTCTGTCTCTGCGTCTGTCTCTGTCTCTGTCTCTGTCTCTGTCTCTGTCTCTGCGTCTGTCTCTGTCTCTGTCTCTGTCTCTGTCTCTGTCTCTGTCTCTGTCTCTGTCTCTGTCTCTGTCTCTGTCTCTATCTCTGTCTCTGTCTCTGTCTCTGTCTCAGTCTCTGTCTCTGTCTCTGTCTCTGTCTCTGTCTCTGTCTCTGTCTCTGTCTCTGTCTCTGTCTCTGTCTCTGTCTCTGTCTCTGTCTCTGTGTCTGTCTCTGTCGCTGTCTCTGCCCTTGTCTCTGTCGCTGTCTCTGCCTCTGTCTCAGTCCCTGCGTCTGTCTCCGTCTTTGTCTCCGTCTCTGTCTCTATCTCTGTCTCTGTCTCTGTCTCTGTCTCTGTCTCCGTCTCTGCCTCTGTCCCTGTCTCTGTCTCTGTCTCTGTCTGTGTCTCTGCCTGTGTCTCGGTCTTTGTCTCCGCCTCTGCCTCTGTCTCTGTCTCTGTCTCTGTCTCTGTCTCTGTCTCTGTCTCTGTCTCTGTCTCTGCGTCTGTCTCTGTCTCTGTCTCTGTCTCTGTCTCTGTCTCTGTTTCTGTCTCTGTCTCTGTCTCTGTCTCTGTCTCTGTCTCTGTCTCTGTCTCTGTCTCTGTCTCTGTCTCTGTCTCTGTCTCTGTCTCTGTCTCTGTCTCTGTCTCTGTCTCTGTCTCTGTCGCTGTCTCTTCCTCTGTCTCTGTCTCCGTCTCTGTCCCTGGCTCTGTCTCTGCCTCTGTCTCCGTCTCTGTCCCTGTCTCTGTCTCTGTCTCTGTCTCTGTCTCTGCCTCTGTCTCTGTCTCTGCCCTGTCTCTACCTCTGTCTCTGTCGCTGTCTCTGCCCTTGTCTCTGTCGCTGTCTCTGCCTCTGTCTCAGTCCCTGCGTCTGTCTCCGTCTTTGTCTCCGTCTCTGTCTCTGTCTCTGTCGCTGTCTCTGCCTCCGTCGCTCTCTCTCCCTCTGTCTCTGTCTCTATCTCTGCCTCTGTCTCTGTCTCTGTCTCTGTCTCTGTCTCTGTCTCTGTCTCTACCTCTGTCTCTGTCTCTCTCTCTGTCTGCGTCTCTGTCTCTGTCTCGGTCTTTGTCTCCGTCTCTGTCTCTGTCTCTGTCTCTGTCTCTCCCTCTGTCTCAGTCTCTGCGTCTGTCTCGGTCTCTGTCTCTGTCTCTGCCTCTGCGTCTGTCTCTGTCTCTGTCTCTGTCTCTGTCTCTGTCTCTGTCTCTCTCTCTGTCTCTGTCTCTGTCTCTGTCTCTGTCTCGGTCTCTGTCTCTGTCTCTGCCTCTGCGTCCGTCTCTGTCTCTGTCTCTGTCTCTGTCTCTGTCTCTGTCTCTCTCTCTGTCTCTGTCTCTGTCTCTGTCTCTGTCTCTGTCTCTGTCTCTGTCTCTGTCTCTGTCTCTGTCTCGGTCTCTGTCTCTGTCTCTGTCTCTGTCTCCGTCTCTTTCTCTGTCTGAGACTCTACCTCTGTCTCTGTCTCTGTCACTGTCTCTGTCTCTCTCTCTGTCTGTGTCTCTGTCTCTGTCTCGGTCTTTGTCTCCGTCTCTGTCTCTGTCTCTGCCTCTGTCTCAGACTCTGAGTCTGTCTCGGTCTCTGTCTCTGTCTCTGTCTCTGTCTCTGTCTCTGTCCCTGTCTCTGTCTCTCTCTCTGTCTCTGTCTCTGTCTGTGTCTCTTTCTCTGTCTGAGACACTGCCTCTGTCTCCGTCTCCGTCTCTGTCCCTGGCTCTGTCTCTGCCTCTGTCTCCGTCTCTGTCTCTGTCTCTGTCTCTGTCTCTGTCCCCGTATCTGTCTCTGTCTCCGTCTCTGTCTCTGTCTCTGTCTCCGTCCCTGCCTCTGTCCCCGTCTCTGTCTTTGTCTCTGTCTCCGTCTCTGTCTCTGTCTCTGTCTCTGTCTCTCCCTCTGTCTCAGTCTCTGCGTCTGTCTCGGTCTCTGTCTCTGTCTCTGCCTCTGTCTCTGTCTCTGTCTCCGTCTCTGTCTCTGTCTCTGTCTCTGTCTCTGTCTCTGTCGCTGTCTCTGCCTCCGTCGCTCTCTCTCCCTCTGTCTCTGTCTCTATCTCTGCCTCTGTCTCTGTCTCTGTCTCTGTCTCTGTCTCTGTCTCTGTCTCTGTCTCTGTCTCTGTCTCTGTCTCTGTCTCTGTCTCTGTCTCTATCTCTCTCTCTGTCTCTGTCTCTGTCTCTGTCTCTGTCTCTGTCTCTGTCTCTGTCTCTGTCTCTGTCTCTGTCTCTGTCTCTGTCTCTGTCTCTGTCTCTGTCGCTGTCTCTTCCTCTGTCTCTGTCTCCGTCTCTGTCCCTGGCTCTGTCTCTGCATCTGTCTCCGTCTCTGTCTCTGTCTCTGCCTCTGTCTCTGTCTCTGTCTCTGCCTCTGTCTCTGTCTCTGCCCTGTCTCTACCTCTGTCTCTGTCGCTGTCTCTGCCCTTGTCTCTGTCGCTGTCCCTGCCTCTGTCTCAGTCCCTGCGTCTGTCTCCGTCTCTGTCTCCGTCTCTGTCTCTGTCTCTGTCGCTGTCTCTGCCTCCGTCGCTCTCTCTCCCTCTGTCTCTGTCTCTATCTCTGCCTCTGTCTCTGTCTCTGTCTCTGTCTCTGTCTCTGTCTCTGTCTCTGTCTCTGTCTCTGTCTCTGTCTCTGTCTCTGTCTCTGTCTCTGTCTCTGTCTCTGTCTCTGTCTCTGTCTCTGTCTCAGTCCCTGCGTCTGTCTCCGACTTTGTCTCTGTCTCTGTCTCTGTCTCTGCCTCTGTCTCTGTCCCCGTATCTGTCTCTGTCCCTGTTTCTGTCTCTGTCTCTGTCCCTGCCTGTGTCTCTGCCTCTGTCTCCGTCTCTGTCTCTGACTCTGTCTCTGTCTCTATCGCCGTCTCTGTCTCTGTCTCTGACTCTGTCTCTTTCTCTGTCTCTGTCTCTGTCTCTGTCTCTGTCTCTGTCTCTGTCTCTGTCTCTGTCTCTGTCTCTGTCTCGGTCTCTGTCTCTGTCTCTGTCTCTGTCTCTGTCGCTGTCTCTTCCTCTGTCTCTGTCTCCGTCTCTGTCCCTGGCTCTGTCTCTGCCTCTGTCTCTGTCTCTGTCTCTGTCTCTGTCTCCGTCTCTGTCTCGGTCTCTGTTTCTGTCTCTGTCTCTGTCTCCGTCTCTGTCTCCGTATCTGTCTCTGTCTCTGTCTCTGCCCCTGTCTCTGTCGCTGTCTCTGCCTCTGTCTCAGTCCCTGCGTCTGTCTCCGTCTTTGTCTCCGTCTGTGTCTCTGTCCCTGTCTCTGTCTCTGTCTCTGTCTCTGTCTCTGTCTCTGTCTCTGTCTCTGTCTCTACCTCTGTCTCTGTCTCTCTCTCTGTCTGCGTCTCTGTCTCTGTCTCGGTCTTTGTCTCCGTCTCTGTCTCTGTCTCTGTCTCTGTCTCTCCCTCTGTCTCAGTCTCTGCGTCTGTCTCGGTCTCTGTCTCTGTCTCTGCCTCTGTCTCTGTCTCTGTCTCCGTCTCTGTCTCTGTCTCTGTCTCTGTCTCTGTCTCTGTCTCTGTCTCTGTCTCTGTCTCTGTCTCTGTCTCTGTCTCTGTCTCTGTCTCTGTCTCTGTCTCTGTCTCTGTCTCTGTCTCTGTCTCTGTCTCTGTCTCTGTCTCTGTCTCTGTCTCTGTCTCTGTCTCTGTCTCTGTCTCTTTCTCTGTCTGAGACCCTGCCTCTGTCTCTGTCTCTGTCTCTGTCTCTGTCTCTGTCTCCGTCTCTGCCTCTGTACCTGTCTCTGTCTCTGTCTCTGTCTCAGTCTCAGTCTCTGCCTCCGTCTCTGTCTCTGCCTCTGTCTCAGTCTCTGCGTCTGTCTCTGTCCCTGTCTCTGTCTCTGTCTCTGTCTCTGTCTCTGTCTCTGTCTCTGTCTCTGTCTCTGTCTCCGTATCTGTCTCTGTCTCTGTCTCTTTCTCTGTCTGAGACTCTGCCTCTGTCTCTGTCTCTGTCTCTGTCTCTGTCTCTGTCTCTACATCTGTCTCTGTCTCTGTCTCTGTCTCTGTCTCTGTCTCTGTCTCTGTCTCTGTCTCTGTCTCTGTCTCTGTCTCTGTCTCTGTCTCTGTCTCTGTCTCTGTCTCTGTCTCTGTCTCTGTCTCTGTCTCTGTCTCTGTCTCTGTCTCTGTCTCCGTATCCGTATCTGTCTCTTTCTGTGTCTAAGACCCTGCCTCTGTCTCTGTGTCTGTCTCTGTCTCTGTCTCTGTCTCTGTCTCTGTCTCTGTCTCTGCCTCTGTCTCTGTCTCTGTCTCTGTCTCTGTCTCTGTCTCTGTCTCTGTCTCTGTCTCTGTCTCTGTCTCCGTATCTGTCTCTGTCTCTGTCTCTTTCTCTGTCTGAGACTCTGCCTCTGTCTCTGTCTCTGTCTCTGTCTCTGTCTCTGTCTCTGTCTCTGTCTCTACATCTGTCTCTGTCTCTGTCTCTGTCTCTGTCTCCGTCTCTGTCTCTGTCTCTGTCTCTGTCCCTGTCTCTGTCTCTGTCTCTGTCTCTGTCTCTGCCTCTGTCTCTGTCTCTGTCTCCGTATCTGTCTCTGTCTCTGTCTCTTTCTCTGTCTGAGACTCTGCCTCTGTCTCTGTCTCTGTCTCTGTCTCTGTCTCTGTCTCTGTCTCTGTCTCTACATCTGTCTCTGTCTCTGTCTCTGTCTCTGTCTCTGTCTCTGTCTCTGTCTCTGTCTCTGTCTCTGTCTCTGTCTCTGTCTCTGTCTCTGTCTCTGTCTCCGTATCCGTATCTGTCTCTTTCTGTGTCTAAGACCCTGCCTCTGTCTCTGTGTCTGTCTCTGTCTCTGTCTCTGTCTCTGTCTCTGTCTCTGTCTCTGCCTCTGTCTCTGTCTCTGTCTCTGTCTCTGTCTCTGTCTCTGTCTCTGTCTCTGTCTCTGTCTCTGTCTCTGTCTCCGTATCTGTCTCTGTCTCTGTCTCTTTCTCTGTCTGAGACTCTGCCTCTGTCTCTGTCTCTGTCTCTGTCTCTGTCTCTGTCTCTACATCTGTCTCTGTCTCTGTCTCTGTCTCTGTCTCTGTCTCTGTCTCTGTCTCTGTCTCTGTCTCTGTCTCTGTCTCTGTCTCAGTCCCTGCGTCTGTCTCCGACTTTGTCTCTGTCTCTGTCTCTGTCTCTGCCTCTGTCTCTGTCCCCGTATCTGTCTCTGTCCCTGTTTCTGTCTCTGTCTCTGTCCCTGCCTGTGTCTCTGCCTCTGTCTCCGTCTCTGTCTCTGACTCTGTCTCTGTCTCTATCGCCGTCTCTGTCTCTGTCTCTGACTCTGTCTCTTTCTCTGTCTCTGTCTCTGTCTCTGTCTCTGTCTCTGTCTCTGTCTCTGTCTCTGTCTCTGTCTCTGTCTCTGTCTCTGTCTCTGTCTCTGTCGCTGTCTCTTCCTCTGTCTCTGTCTCCGTCTCTGTCCCTGGCTCTGTCTCTGCCTCTGTCTCTGTCTCTGTCTCTGTCTCTGTCTCCGTCTCTGTCTCGGTCTCTGTTTCTGTCTCTGTCTCTGTCTCCGTCTCTGTCTCCGTATCTGTCTCTGTCTCTGTCTCTGCCCCTGTCTCTGTCGCTGTCTCTGCCTCTGTCTCAGTCCCTGCGTCTGTCTCCGTCTTTGTCTCCGTCTGTGTCTCTGTCCCTGTCTCTGTCTCTGTCTCTGTCTCTGTCTCTGTCTCTGTCTCTGTCTCTGTCTCTGTCTCTACCTCTGTCTCTGTCTCTCTCTCTGTCTGCGTCTCTGTCTCTGTCTCGGTCTTTGTCTCCGTCTCTGTCTCTGTCTCTGTCTCTGTCTCTCCCTCTGTCTCAGTCTCTGCGTCTGTCTCTGTCTCTGTCTCTGTCTCTGCCTCTGTCTCTGTCTCTGTCTCCGTCTCTGTCTCTGTCTCTGTCTCTGTCTCTGTCTCTGTCTCTGTCTCTGTCTCTGTCTCTGTCTCTGTCTCTGTCTCTGTCTCTGTCTCTGTCTCTGTCTCTGTCTCTGTCTCTGTCTCTGTCTCTGTCTCTGTCTCTTTCTCTGTCTGAGACCCTGCCTCTGTCTCTGTCTCTGTCTCTGTCTCTGTCTCTGTCTCCGTCTCTGCCTCTGTCCCTGTCTCTGTCTCTGTCTCTGTCTCAGTCTCAGTCTCTGCCTCCGTCTCTGTCTCTGCCTCTGTCTCAGTCTCTGCGTCTGTCTCTGTCCCTGTCTCTGTCTCTGTCTCTGTCTCTGTCTCTGTCTCTGTCTCTGTCTCTGTCTCCGTATCTGTCTCTGTCTCTGTCTCTTTCTCTGTCTGAGACTCTGCCTCTGTCTCTGTCTCTGTCTCTGTCTCTGTCTCTGTCTCTGTCTCTGTCTCTACATCTGTCTCTGTCTCTGTCTCTGTCTCTGTCTCTGTCTCTGTCTCTGTCTCTGTCTCTGTCTCTGTCTCTGTCTCTGTCTCTGTCTCTGTCTCTGTCTCTGTCTCTGTCTCCGTATCCGTATCTGTCTCTTTCTGTGTCTAAGACCCTGCCTCTGTCTCTGTGTCTGTCTCTGTCTCTGTCTCTGTCTCTGTCTCTGTCTCTGTCTCTGCCCCTGTCTCTGTCTCTGTCTCTGTCTCTGTCTCTGTCTCTATCTCTGTCTCTGTCTCTGTCTCTGTCTCCGTATCTGTCTCTGTCTCTGTCTCTTTCTCTGTCTGAGACTCTGCCTCTGTCTCTGTCTCTGTCTCTGTCTCTGTCTCTGTCTCTGTCTCTGTCTCTGTCTCTACATCTGTCTCTGTCTCTGTCTCTGTCTCTGCCTCTGTCTCTGTCTCTGTCTCTGTCTCTGTCTCTGTCTCTGTCTCTGTCTCTGTCTCTGTCTCTGTCTCTGTCTCTGTCTCTGTCTCAGTCTCTGCGTCTGTCTCGGTCTCTGTCTCTGTCTCTGCCTCTGTCTCTGTCTCTGTCTCCGTCTCCGTTTCCGTCTCTGTCCCTGGCTCTGTCTCTGCCTCTGTCTCCGTCTCTGTCTCTGTCTCTGTCTCTGTCCCCGTATCTGTCTCTGTCTCCGTCTCTGTCTCTGTCTCTGTCTCTGTCTCTGTCTCTGTCTCCGTCTCTGTCTCTGTCTCTGTCTCTGTCCCTGTCTCTGTCTCTGTCTCTGTCTCTGTCTCTGCCTCTGTCTCTGTCTCTGTCTCCGTATCTGTCTCTGTCTCTGTCTCTTTCTCTGTCTGAGACTCTGCCTCTGTCTCTGTCTCTGTCTCTGTCTCTGTCTCTGTCTCTGTCTCTGTCTCTACATCTGTCTCTGTCTCTGTCTCTGTCTCTGTCTCTGTCTCTGTCTCTGTCTCTGTCTCTGTCTCTGTCTCTGTCTCTGTCTCTGTCTCTGTCTCTGTCTCTGTCTCTGTCTCTGTCTCTGTCTCCGTATCCGTATCTGTCTCTTTCTGTGTCTAAGACCCTGCCTCTGTCTCTGTGTCTGTCTCTGTCTCTGTCTCTGTCTCTGTCTCTGTCTCTGTCTCTGCCTCTGTCTCTGTCTCTGTCTCTGTCTCTGTCTCTGTCTCTGTCTCTGTCTCTGTCTCTGTCTCTGTCTCCGTATCTGTCTCTGTCTCTGTCTCTTTCTCTGTCTGAGACTCTGCCTCTGTCTCTGTCTCTGTCTCTGTCTCTGTCTCTGTCTCTGTCTCTGTCTCTGTCTCTGTCTCTGTCTCTGTCTCTGTCTCTGTCTCTGTCTCTGTCTCCGTCTCTGTCTCTGTCTCTGTCTCTGTCTCTGTCTCTGTCTCTGTCTCTGTCTCTGTCTCTGTCTCTGTCTCTGTCTCTGTCTCTGTGTGTGTCTCTTTCTCTGCCTGAGACACTGCCTCTGTCTCCGTCTCCGTCTCCGTCTCTGTCCCTGGCTCTGTCTCTGCCTCTGTCTCCGTCTCTGTCTCTGTCTCTGTCTCTGTCCCCGTATCTGTCTCTGTCTCCGTCTCTGTCTCTGTCTCTGTCTCTGTCTCTGTCTCTGTCTCCGTCTCTGTCTCCGTCTCTGTCTCTGTCTCTGTCTCTGTCTCTGTCTCTGTCTCTGTCTCTGTCTCTGTCTCTGTCTCCGTCTCTGTCTCTGTCTCTGTCTCTGTCTCTGTCTCTGTCTCTGTCTCAGTCCCTGCGTCTGTCTCCGACTTTGTCTCTGTCTCTGTCTCTGTCTCTGTCTCTGTCTCTGCCTCTGTCTCTGTCCCCGTATCTGTCTCTGTCCCTGTTTCTGTCTCTGTCTCTGTCCCTGCCTGTGTCTCTGCCTCTGTCTCCGTCTCTGTCTCTGACTCTGTCTCTGTCTCTATCGCCGTCTCTGTCTCTGTCTCTGACTCTGTCTCTTTCTCTGTCTGAGACTCTGCCTCTGTCTCTGTCTCTGTTACTGTCTCTGCCTCCGTCTCTGTCTCTGTCTCTTTCTCCGTCTCTGTCTCTGTCTCTGTCTCTGTCTCCGTCCCTGCCTCTGTCTCTGTCTCTGTCTTTGTCTCTGTCTCTGTCTCTGTCTCTGTCTCTGTCTCTGTCTCTGTCTCTGTCTCCGTCTCTGTCTCCGTCTCTGTCTCGGTCTCTGTTTCTGTCTCTGTCTCTGTCTCCGTCTCTGTCTCCGTATCTGTCTCTGTCTCTGTCTCTGTCTCTGTCTCTGTCTCTGTCTCTGTCTCTGTCTCCGTATCTGTCTCTGTCTCTGTCTCTGTCTCTGTCTCCGTCTCTTTCTCTGTCTGAGACTCTACCTCTGTCTCTGTCTCTGTCTCTGTCTCTGTCTCTGTCTCTGTCTCTGTCTCTGTCTCTGTCTCTGTCTCTGTCTCTGTCTCTGTCTCTGTCTCTGTCTCTGCCTCTGTCCCTGTCTCTGTCTCTGTCTCTGTCTGTGTCTCTGCCTGTGTCTCGGTCTTTGTCTCCGCCTCTGCCTCTGTCTCTGTCTCTGTCTCTGTCTCAGTCTCAGTCTCTGCCTCCGTCTCTGTCTCTGCCTCTGTCTCAGTCTCTGCGTCTGTCTCTGTCCCTGTCTCTGTCTCTGTCTCTGTCTCTGTCTCTGTCTCTGTCTCTGTCTCCGTATCTGTCTCTGTCTCTGTCTCTTTCTCTGTCTGAGACTCTGCCTCTGTCTCTGTCTCTGTCTCTGTCTCTGTCTCTGTCTCTGTCTCTGTCTCTGTCTCTGTCTCTGTCTCTGTCTCTGTCTCTGTCTCTGTCTCTGTCTCTGTCTCTGTCTCTGTCGCTGTCTCTGCCCTTGTCTCTGTCGCTGTCTCTGCCTCTGTCTCAGTCCCTGCGTCTGTCTCCGTCTTTGTCTCCGTCCCTGTCTCTGTCTCTGTCTCTGTCTCTGTCTCTGTCTCTGTCTCTGTCTCTGTCTCTGCGTCTGTCTCGGTCTCTGTTTCTGTCTCTGTCTCTGTCTCCGTCTCTGTCTCTGTCTCTGTCTCTGTCTCTGTCTCCGTATCTGTCTCTGTCTCTGTCTCTGTCTCTGTCTCCGTCTCTTTCTCTGTCTGAGACTCTGCCTCTGTCTCTGTCTCTGTCACTGTCTCTGCCCCGTCTCTGTCTCTGTCTCCGCCTCTGTCTCTGTCTCTGTCTCTGTCTCTGTCTCTGTCTCTGTATCTGTCTCTGTCTCTGTCTCTGTCCCTCCCTCTGTCTCTGTCTCTATCTTTGTCTCTGTCTCTGTCTCTGTCTCTGTCTCTGTCTCTGTCTCTGTCTCTGTCTCTGTCTCTGTCTCTGTCTCTGTCTCTGTCTCTGCGTCCGTCTCTGTCTCTGTCTCTGTCTCTGTCTCTGTCTCTGTCTCTGTCTCTGTCTCTGTCTCTGTCTCTGTCTCTGTCTCTGTCTCTGTCTCTGTCTCTGTCTCTGTCTCTGTCTCTGTCTCTGTCTCTGTCTCTGTCTCTGTCTCTGTCTCTGTCTCTGTCTCTGTCTCTGTCTCTGTCTCTGTCTCTGTCTCTGTCTCTGTCTCTGTCTCTGTCTCTGTCTCTGTCTCTGTCTCTGTCTCTGTCTCTGTCTCTGTCTCTGTCTCTGTGTGTGTCTCTTTCTCTGTCTGAGACACTGCCTCTGTCTCCGTCTCCGTCTCCGTCTCTGTCCCTGGCTCTGTCTCTGCCTCCGTCTCCGTCTCTGTCTCTGTCTCTGTCTCTGTCCCCGTATCTGTCTCTGTCTCCGTCTCTGTCTCTGTCTCTGTCTCTGTCTCTGTCTCTGTCTCTGTCTCCGTCTCTGTCTCCGTCTCTGTCTCTGTCTCTGTCTCTGTCTCTGTCTCTGTCTCTGTCTCTGTCTCTGTCTCTGTCTCTGTCTCCGTCTCTGTCTCTGTCTCTGTCTCTGTCTCTGTCTCTGTCTCTGTCTCAGTCCCTGCGTCTGTCTCCGACTTTGTCTCTGTCTCTGTCTCTGTCTCTGTCTCTGTCTCTGCCCCTGTCTCTGTCCCCGTATCTGTCTCTGTCCCTGTTTCTGTCTCTGTCTCTGTCCCTGCCTGTGTCTCTGCCTCTGTCTCCGTCTCTGTCTCTGACTCTGTCTCTGTCTCTATCGCCGTCTCTGTCTCTGTCTCTGTCTCTGTCTCTGTCTCTGTCTCTGTCTCTGACTCTGTCTCTGTCTCTGTCTCTGTCTCTGTCTCTGTCTCTGTCTCTGTCTCTGTCTCTGCGTCTGTCTCTGTCTCTGCCTCTGTCTCTGTCTCTGTCTCTGTCTCTGTCTCTGTCTCTGCGTCTGTCTCTGTCTCTGTCTCTGTCTCTGTCTCTGTCTCTGTCTCTGTCTCTGTCTCAGTCTCTGTCTCTGTCTCTGTCTCTGTCTCTGTCTCTGTCTCTGTCTCTGTCTCTGTCTCTGTCTCTGTCTCTGTCTCTGTCTCTGTCCCTGTCTCTGTCTCTCTCTCTGTCTCTGTCTCTGTCTGTGTCTCTTTCTCTGTCTGAGACACTGCCTCTGTCTCCGCCTCCGTCTCTGTCCCTGGCTCTGTCTCTGCCTCTGTCTCCGTCTCTGTCTCTGTCTCTGTCTCTGTCCCCGTATCTGTCTCTGTCTCCGTCTCTGTCTCTGTCTCTGTCTCCGTATCTGTCTCTGTCTATGTCTCTGTCTCTGTCTCCGTCTCTTTCTCTGTCTGAGACTCTGCCTCTGTCTCTGTCTCTGTCACTGTCTCTGCCTCCGTTTCTGTCTCTGTCTCCGCCTCTGTCTCTGTCTCTGTCTCTGTCTCTGTCTCTGTATCTGTCTCTGTCTCTGTCTCTGTCCCTGCCTCTGTCTCTGTCTCTGTCTTTGTCTCTGTCTCCGCCTCTGTCTCTGTCTCTGTCTCTGTCTCTGTCTCTGTATCTGTCTCTGTCTCTGTCTCTGTCCCTGCCTCTGTCTCTGTCTCTGTCTTTGTCTCTGTCTCTGTCTCTGTCTCTGTCTCTGTCTCTGTCTCTGACTCTGTCTCTGTCTCTGTCTCTGTCTCTGTCTCTGTCTCTGTCTCTGTCTCTGTCTCTGTCTCTGTCTCTGTCTCTGTCTCTGCGTCTGTCTCTGTCTCTGTCTCTGTCTCTGTCTCTGTCTCTGTCTCTGTTTCTGTCTCTGTCTCTGTCTCTGTCTCTGTCTCTGTCTCTGTCTCTGTCTCTGTCTCTGTCTCTGTCTCTGTCTCTGCCTCTGTCTCAGTCCCTGCGTCTGTCTCCGTCTTTGTCTCCGTCTCTGTCTCTGTCTCTGTCTCTGTCTCTGCCTCCGTCGCTCTCTCTCCCTCTGTCTCTGTCTCTATCTCTGCCTCTGTCTCTGTCTCTGTCTCTGTCTCTGTCTCTGTCTCTGTCTCTACCTCTGTCTCTGTCTCTCTCTCTCTGTCTGCGTCTCTGTCTCTGTCTCTGTCTCGGTCTTTGTCTCCGTCTCTGTCTCTGTCTCTGTCTCTGTCTCTCCCTCTGTCTCAGTCTCTGCGTCTGTCTCGGTCTCTGTCTCTGCCTCTGCGTCTGTCTCTGTCTCTGTCTCTGTCTCTGTCTCTGTCTCTGTCTCTCTCTCTGTCTCTGTCTCTGTATCTGTCTCTGTCTCTGTCACTGCCCCTGTCTCTGTCTCTGTCTCTCTCTGTCGCTGTCTCTTCCTCTGTCTGAGACCCTGCCTCTGTCTCTGTCTCTGTCTCCGTCCCTGCCTCTGTCTCTGTCTCTGTCTTTGTCTCTGTCTCTGTCTCTGTCTCTGTCTCTGTCTCTGTCTCAGTCTCTGTCTCTGTCTCTGTCTCCGTCTCTGTCTCCGTCTCCGTCTTGGTCTCTGTTTCTGTCTCTGTCTCTGTCTCCGTCTCTGTCTCTGTCTCTGTCTCTGTCTCTGTCTCCGTATCTGTCTCTGTCTCTGTCTCTGTCTCTGTCTCCGTCTCTTTCTCTGTCTGAGACTCTGCCTCTGTCTCTGTCTCTGTCACTGTCTCTGCCCCGTCTCTGTCTCTGTCTCCGCCTCTGTCTCTGTCTCTGTCTCTGTCTCTGTCTCTGTATCTGTCTCTGTCTCTGTCTCTGTCCCTGCCTCTGTCTCAGTCTCTGTCTTTGTCTCTGTCTCTGTCTCTGTCTCTGTCTCTGACTCTGTCTCTGTCTCTGTCTCTGTCTCTGTCTCTGTCTCTGTCTCTGTCTCTGTCTCTGTCTCTGTCTCTGCGTCTGTCTCTGTCTCTGTCTCTGTCTCTGTCTCTGTCTCTGTCTCTGTCTCTGTCTCTGTCTCTGTCTCTGTCTCTGTCTCTGTCTCTGTCTCTGTCTCTGTCTCTGTCTCTGTCGCTGTCTCTGCCCTTGTCTCTGTCGCTGTCTCTGATTCTGTCTCAGTCCCTGCGTCTGTCTCCGTCTTTGTCTCCGTCTCTGTCTCTGTCTCTGTCTCTGCCTCTGTCTCTGTCTCTGTCCCTGTCTCTGTCTCTGCGTCTGTCTCGGTCTCTGTTTCTGTCTCTGTCTCTGTCTCCGTCTCTGTCTCTGTCTCTGTCTCTGTCCCTGTCTCCGTATCTGTCTCTGTCTCTGTCTCTGTCTCTGTCTCCGTCTCTTTCTCTGTCTCTGTCTCTGTCTCTGTCTCTGTCTCTGTCTCTGTCTCTGTCTCTGTCTCTGTCTCTGTCTCTGTCTCTGTCTCTGTCTCTGTCTCTGTCTCTGTCTCTGTCTCTGTCTCTGTCTCTGTCTCTGTCTCTGTCGCTGTCTCTGCCCTTGTCTCTGTCGCTGTCTCTGCCTCTGTCTCAGTCCCTGCGTCTGTCTCCGTCTTTGTCTCCGTCTCTGTCTCTATCTCTGTCTCTGTCTCTGTCTCTATCTCTGTCTCTGCGTCTGTCTCTGTCTCTGTCTCTGTCTCTGTCTCTGTCTCTGTCTCTGTCTCTGTCTCTGTCTCTGTCTCTGTCTCTGTCTCTGTCTCTGTCTCTGTCTCTGTCTCTGTCCCTGCCTCTGTCTCTGTCTCTATCTTTGTCTCTGTCTCTGTCTCTGTCTCTGTCTCTGTCTCTGACTCTGTCTCTGTCTCTGTCTCCGTCTCTGTCTCTGTCTCTGTCTCTGTCTCTGTCTCTGTCTCTGCGTCTGTCTCTGTCTCTGTCTCTGTCTCTGTCTCTGTCTCTGCGTCTGTCTCTGTCTCTGTCTCTGTCTCTGTCTCTGTCTCTGTCTCTGTCTCTGTCTCTGTCTCTGTCTCTGTCTCTGTCTCTGTCTCTGTCTCTGTCTCTGTCTCTGTCTCTGTCTCTGTCTCTGTCTCTGTCTCTGTCTCTGTCTCTGTCTCTGTCTCTGTCTCTGTCTCTGTCGCTGTCTCTGCCCTTGTCTCTGTCGCTGTCTCTGCCTCTGTCTCAGTCCCTGCGTCTGTCTCCGTCTTTGTCTCCGTCTCTGTCTCTATCTCTGTCTCTGTCTCTGTCTCTGTCTCTGTCTCTGTCTCTGCGTCTGTCTCTGTCTCTATCTTTGTCTCTGTCTCTGTCTCTGTCTCTGTCTCTGTCTCTGACTCTGTCTCTCTCTCTGTCTCTGTCTCTGTCTCTGTCTCTGTCTCTGTCTCTGTCTCTGTCTCTGCGTCTGTCTCTGTCTGTGTCTCTGTCTCTGTCTCTGTCTCTGTCTCTGTCTCTGTCTCTGTCTCTGTCTCTGTCTCTGTCTCTGTCTCTGTCTCTGTCTCTGTCTCTGTCTCTGTCTCTGTCTCTGTCTCTGTCTCTGTCTCTGTCTCTGTCTCTGTCGCTGTCTCTGCCCTTGTCTCTGTCGCTGTCTCTGCCTCTGTCTCAGTCCCTGCGTCTGTCTCCGTCTTTGTCTCCGTCTCTGTCTCTATCTCTATCTCTGTCTCTGTCTCTGTCTCTGCGTCTGTCTCTGTCTCTGTCTCTGTCTCTGTCTCTGTCTCTGCGTCTGTCTCTGTCTCTGTCTCTGTCTCTGTCTCTGTCTCTGTCTCTGTCTCTGTCTCTGTCTCTGTCTCTGTCTCTGTCTCTGTCTCTGTCTCTGTCTCTGTCTCTGTCTCTGTCTCTGTCTCTGTCTCTGTCTCTGTCTCTGTCTCTGTCTCTGTCTCTGTCTCTGTGTCTGTCTCTGTCGCTGTCTCTGCCCTTGTCTCTGTCGCTGTCTCTGCCTCTGTCTCAGTCCCTGCGTCTGTCTCCGTCTTTGTCTCCGTCTCTGTCTCTATCTCTGTCTCTGTCTCTGTCTCTGTCTCTGCGTCTGTCTCTGTCTCTGTCTCTGTCTCTGTCTCTGTCTCTGTCTCTGTCTCTGTCTCTGTCTCTGTCTCTGTCTCTGTCTCTGTCTCTGTCTCTGTCTCTGACTCTGTCTCTGTCTCTGTCTCTGTCTCTGTCTCTGTCTCTGTCTCTGTCTCTGTCTCTGTCTCTGCGTCTGTCTCTGTCTCTGTCTCTGTCTCTGTCTCTGTCTCTGTCTCTGTCTCTGTCTCTGTCTCTGTCTCTGTCTCTGTCTCTGTCTCTGTCTCTGTCTCTGTCTCTGTCTCTGTCGCTGTCTCTGCCCTTGTCTCTGTCGCTGTCTCTGCCTCTGTCTCAGTCCCTGCGTCTGTCTCCGTCTTTGTCTCCGTCCCTGTCTCTGTCTCTGTCTCTGTCTCTGTCTCTGTCTCTGTCTCTGTCTCTGCGTCTGTCTCGGTCTCTGTTTCTGTCTCTGTCTCTGTCTCCGTCTCTGTCTCTGTCTCTGTCTCTGTCTCTGTCTCCGTATCTGTCTCTGTCTCTGTCTCTGTCTCTGTCTCCGTCTCTTTCTCTGTCTGAGACTCTGCCTCTGTCTCTGTCTCTGTCACTGTCTCTGCCCCGTCTCTGTCTCTGTCTCCGCCTCTGTCTCTGTCTCTGTCTCTGTCTCTGTCTCTGTCTCTGTATCTGTCTCTGTCTCTGTCTCTGTCCCTGCCTCTGTCTCTGTCTCTATCTTTGTCTCTGTCTCTGTCTCTGTCTCTGTCTCTGTCTCTGTCTCTGTCTCTGTCTCTGTCTCTGTCTCTGTCTCTGTCTCTGTCTCTGTCTCTGTCTCTGTCTCTGTCTCTGTCTCTGCGTCCGTCTCTGTCTCTGTCTCTGTCTCTGTCTCTGTCTCTGTCTCTGTCTCTGTCTCTGTCTCTGTCTCTGTCTCTGTCTCTGTCTCTGTCTCTGTCTCTGTCTCTGTCTCTGTCTCTGTCTCTGTCTCTGTCTCTGTCTCTGTCTCTGTCTCTGTCTCTGTCTCTGTCTCTGTCTCTGTCTCTGTCTCTGTCTCTGTCTCTGTCTCTGTCTCTGTCTCTGTCTCTGTCTCTGTCTCTGTCTCTGTCTCTGTCTCTGTCTCTGTCTCTGTCTCTGTCTCTGTCTCTGTCTCTGTCTCTGTCTCTGTCGCTGTCTCTGCCCTTGTCTCTGTCGCTGTCTCTGCCTCTGTCTCAGTCCCTGCGTCTGTCTCCGTCTTTGTCTCCGTCTCTGTCTCTATCTCTGTCTCTGTCTCTGTCTCTGTCTCTGTCTCTGTCTTTGCGTCTGTCTCTGTCTCTGTCTCTGTCTCTGTCTCTGTCTCTGTCTCTGTCTCTGTCTCTGTCTCTGTCTCTGTCTCTGTCTCTGTCCCTGCCTCTGTCTCTGTCTCTATCTTTGTCTCTGTCTCTGTCTCTGTCTCTGTCTCTGTCTCTGTCTCTGTCTCTGTCTCTGTCTCTGTCTCTGACTCTGTCTCTGTCTCTGTCTCTGTCTCTGTCTCTGTCTCTGTCTCTGTCTCTGTCTCTGTCTCTGTCTCTGTCTCTGTCTCTGTCTCTGTCTCTGTCGCTGTCTCTTCCTCTGTCTCTGTCTCCGTCTCTGTCTCTGTCTCTGTCTCTGTCTCTGTCTCTGCCTCTGTCTCTGTCCCGGTATCTGTCTCTGTCCCTGTTTCTGTCTCTGTCTCTGTCCCTGTCTGTGTGTCTGCCTCTGTCTCCGTCTCTGTCTCTGACTCTGTCTCTGTCTCTATCGCCGTCTCTGTCTCTGTCTCTGACTCTGTCTCTTTCTCTGTCTGAGACTCTGCCTCTGTCTCTGTCTCTGTCACTGTCTCTGCCTCCGTCTCTGTCTCTGTCTCTGTCTCTGTCTCTGTCTCTGTCTCTGTCTCTGTCTCTGTCTCTGTCTCTGTCTCCGTCCCTGCCTCTGTCTCTGTCTCTGTCTTTGTCTCTGTCTCTGTCTCTGTCTCTGTCTCTGTCTCTGTCTCTGTCTCTGTCTCCGTCTCTGTCTCCGTCTCTGTCTCGGTCTCTGTTTCTGTCTCTGTCTCTGTCTCCGTCTCTGTCTCCGTATCTGTCTCTGTCTCTGTCTCTGTCTCTGTCTCTGTCTCTGTCTCTGTCTCTGTCTCTGTCTCTGTCTCCGTATCTGTCTCTGTCTCTGTCTCTGTCTCTGTCTCCGTCTCTTTCTCTGTCTGAGACTCTACCTCTGTCTCTGTCTCTGTCACTGTCTCTGTCTCTCTCTCTGTCTGTGTCTCTGTCTCTGTCTCGGTCTTTGTCTCCGTCTCTGTCTCTGTCTCTGTCTCTGCCTCTGTCTCTGTCTCTGTCTCCGTCTCTTTCTCTGTCTGAGACTCTACCTCTGTCTCTGTCTCTGTCTCTGTCTCTGTCTCTGTCTCTGTCTCTGTCTCTGTCTCTGTCTCTGTCTCTGTCTCTGTCTCTGTCTCTGTCTCTGTCTCTGTCTCTGTCTCTGTCTCTGTCTCTGTCTCTGTCTCTGTCTCTGTCTCTGTCTCTGTCTCTGTCCCTGTCTCTGTCTCTCTCTCTGTCTCTGTCTCTGTCTGTGTCTCTTTCTCTGTCTGAGACACTGCCTCTGTCTCCGTCTCCGTCTCTGTCCCTGGGTCTGTCTCTGCCTCTGTCTCCGTCTCTGTCTCTGTCTCTGTCTCTGTCTCTGACTCTGTCTCTTTCTCTGTCTGAGACTCTGCCTCTGTCTCTGCCTCTGTCTCAGTCCCTGCGTCTGTCTCCGTCTTTGTCTCCGTCTCTGTCTCTATCTCTGTCTCTGTCTCTGTCTCTGTCTCTATCTCTGTCTCTGCGTCTGTCTCTGTCTCTGTCTCTGTCTCTGTCTCTGTCTCTGTCTCTGTCTCTGTCTCTATCTTTGTCTCTGTCTCTGTCTCTGTCTCTGTCTCTGTCTCTGACTCTGTCTCTGTCTCTGTCTCCGTCTCTGTCTCTGTCTCTGTCTCTGTCTCTGTCTCTGACTCTGTCTCTGTCTCTGTCTCCGTCTCTGTCTCTGTCTCTGTCTCTGTCTCTGTCTCTGTCTCTGTCTCTGCGTCTGTCTCTGTCTCTGTCTCTGTCTCTGTCTCTGTCTCTGTCTCTGTCTCTGTCTCTGTCTCTGTCTCTGTCTCTGTCTCTGTCTCTGTCTCTGTCTCTGTCTCTGTCTCTGTCTCTGTCTCTGTCTCTGTCTCTGTCGCTGTCTCTGCCCTTGTCTCTGTCGCTGTCTCTGCCTCTGTCTCAGTCCCTGCGTCTGTCTCCGTCTTTGTCTCCGTCTCTGTCTCTATCTCTGTCTCTGTCTCTGTCTCTGTCTCTGTCTCTGTCTCTGCGTCTGTCTCTGTCTCTATCTTTGTCTCTGTCTCTGTCTCTGTCTCTGTCTCTGTCTCTGTCTCTGACTCTGTCTCTGTCTCTGTCTCTGTCTCTGTCTCTGTCTCTGTCTCTGTCTCTGTCTCTGTCTCTGTCTCTGTCTCTGTCTCTGTCTCTGTCTCTGTCTCTGTCTCTGTCTCTGACTCTGTCTCTGTCTCTGTCTCCGTCTCTGTCTCTGTATCTGTCTCTGTCTCTGTCTCTGTCTCTGCGTCTGTCTCTGTCTCTGTCTCTGTCTCTGTCTCTGTCTCTGCGTCTGTCTCTGTCTCTGTCTCTGTCTCTGTCTCTGTCTCTGTCCCTGTCTCTGTCTCTCTCTCTGTCTCTGTCTCTGTCTGTGTCTCTTTCTCTGTCTGAGACACTGCCTCTGTCTCCGTCTCCGTCTCTGTCCCTGGCTCTGTCTCTGCCTCTGTCTCCGTCTCTGTCTCTGTCTCTGTCTCTGTCTCTGACTCTGTCTCTTTCTCTGTCTGAGACTCTGCCTCTGTCTCTGCCTCTGTCTCAGTCCCTGCGTCTGTCCCCGTCTTTGTCTCCGTCTCTGTCTCTATCTCTGTCTCTGTCTCTGTCTCTGTCTCTATCTCTGTCTCTGCGTCTGTCTCTGTCTCTGTCTCTGTCTCTGTCTCTGTCTCTGTCTCTGTCTCTGTCTCTGTCTCTGTCTCTGTCTCTGTCTCTGTATCTGTCTCTGTCCCTGCCTCTGTCTCTGTCTCTATCTTTGTCTCTGTCTCTGTCTCTGTCTCTGTCTCTGTCTCTGACTCTGTCTCTGTCTCTGTCTCCGTCTCTGTCTCTGTCTCTGTCTCTGTCTCTGTCTCTGTCTCTGTCTCTGCGTCTGTCTCTGTCTCTGTCTCTGTCTCTGTCTCTGTCTCTGTCTCTGCGTCTGTCTCTGTCTCTGTCTCTGTCTCTGTCTCTGTCTCTGTCTCTGTCTCTGTCTCTGTCTCTGTCTCTGTCTCTGTCTCTGTCTCTGTCTCTGTCTCTGTCTCTGTCTCTGTCTCTGTCTCTGTCTCTGTCTCTGTCTCTGTCGCTGTCTCTGCCCTTGTCTCTGTCGCTGTCTCTGCCTCTGTCTCAGTCCCTGCGTCTGTCTCCGTCTTTGTCTCCGTCTCTGTCTCTATCTCTGTCTCTGTCTCTGTCTCTGTCTCTGTCTCTGTCTCTGCGTCTGTCTCTGTCTCTATCTTTGTCTCTGTCTCTGTCTCTGTCTCTGTCTCTGTCCCTGTCTCTGACTCTGTCTCTGTCTCTGTCTCTGTCTCTGTCTCTGTCTCTGTCTCTGTCTCTGTCTCTGTCTCTGTCTCTGTCTCTGTCTCTGTCTCTGTCTCTGACTCTGTCTCTGTCTCTGTCTCTGCCTCTGTCTCAGTCCCTGCGTCTGTCTCCGTCTTTGTCTCCGTCTCTGTCTCTGTCTCTGTCTCTGTCTCTGCCTCCGTCGCTCTCTCTCCCTCTGTCTCTGTCTCTATCTCTGCCTCTGTCTCTGTCTCTGTCTCTGTCTCTGTCTCTGTCTCTGTCTCTACCTCTGTCTCTGTCTCTCTCTCTCTGTCTGCGTCTCTGTCTCTGTCTCTGTCTCGGTCTTTGTCTCCGTCTCTGTCTCTGTCTCTGTCTCTGTCTCTCCCTCTGTCTCAGTCTCTGCGTCTGTCTCGGTCTCTGTCTCTGCCTCTGCGTCTGTCTCTGTCTCTGTCTCTGTCTCTGTCTCTGTCTCTGTCTCTCTCTCTGTCTCTGTCTCTGTATCTGTCTCTGTCTCTGTCACTGCCCCTGTCTCTGTCTCTGTCTCTCTCTGTCGCTGTCTCTTCCTCTGTCTGAGACCCTGCCTCTGTCTCTGTCTCTGTCTCCGTCCCTGCCTCTGTCTCTGTCTCTGTCTTTGTCTCTGTCTCTGTCTCTGTCTCTGTCTCTGTCTCTGTCTCAGTCTCTGTCTCTGTCTCTGTCTCCGTCTCTGTCTCCGTCTCTGTCTTGGTCTCTGTTTCTGTCTCTGTCTCTGTCTCCGTCTCTGTCTCTGTCTCTGTCTCTGTCTCTGTCTCCGTATCTGTCTCTGTCTCTGTCTCTGTCTCTGTCTCCGTCTCTTTCTCTGTCTGAGACTCTGCCTCTGTCTCTGTCTCTGTCACTGTCTCTGCCCCGTCTCTGTCTCTGTCTCCGCCTCTGTCTCTGTCTCTGTCTCTGTCTCTGTCTCTGTATCTGTCTCTGTCTCTGTCTCTGTCCCTGCCTCTGTCTCAGTCTCTGTCTTTGTCTCTGTCTCTGTCTCTGTCTCTGTCTCTGTCTCTGACTCTGTCTCTGTCTCTGTCTCTGTCTCTGTCTCTGTCTCTGTCTCTGTCTCTGTCTCTGTCTCTGCGTCTGTCTCTGTCTCTGTCTCTGTCTCTGTCTCTGTCTCTGTCTCTGTCTCTGTCTCTGTCTCTGTCTCTGTCTCTGTCTCTGTCTCTGTCTCTGTCGCTGTCTCTGCCCTTGTCTCTGTCGCTGTCTCTGCCTCTGTCTCAGTCCCTGCGTCTGTCTCCGTCTTTGTCTCCGTCTCTGTCTCTGTCTCTGTCTCTGCCTCTGTCTCTGTCTCTGTCCCTGTCTCTGTCTCTGCGTCTGTCTCGGTCTCTGTTTCTGTCTCTGTCTCTGTCTCCGTCTCTGTCTCTGTCTCTGTCTCTGTCCCTGTCTCCGTATCTGTCTCTGTCTCTGTCTCTGTCTCTGTCTCCGTCTCTTTCTCTGTCTCTGTCTCTGTCTCTGTCTCTGTCTCTGTCACTGTCTCTGTCTCTGTCTCTGTCTCTGTCTCTGTCTCTGTCTCTGTCTCTGTCTCTGTCTCTGTCTCTGTCTCTGTCGCTGTCTCTGCCCTTGTCTCTGTCGCTGTCTCTGCCTCTGTCTCAGTCCCTGCGTCTGTCTCCGTCTTTGTCTCCGTCTCTGTCTCTATCTCTGTCTCTGTCTCTGTCTCTGTCTCTATCTCTGTCTCTGCGTCTGTCTCTGTCTCTGTCTCTGTCTCTGTCTCTGTCTCTGTCTCTGTCTCTGTCTCTGTCTCTGTCTCTGTCTCTGTCTCTGTCTCTGTCTCTGTCTCTGTCTCTGTCTCTGTCCCTGCCTCTGTCTCTGTCTCTATCTTTGTCTCTGTCTCTGTCTCTGTCTCTGTCTCTGTCTCTGACTCTGTCTCTGTCTCTGTCTCCGTCTCTGTCTCTGTCTCTGTCTCTGTCTCTGTCTCTGTCTCTGCGTCTGTCTCTGTCTCTGTCTCTGTCTCTGTCTCTGTCTCTGCGTCTGTCTCTGTCTCTGTCTCTGTCTCTGTCTCTGTCTCTGTCTCTGTCTCTGTCTCTGTCTCTGTCTCTGTCTCTGTCTCTGTCTCTGTCTCTGTCTCTGTCTCTGTCTCTGTCTCTGTCTCTGTCTCTGTCTCTGTCTCTGTCTCTGTCTCTGTCTCTGTCTCTGTCTCTGTCTCTGTCTCTGTCTCTGTCTCTGTCTCTGTCGCTGTCTCTGCCCTTGTCTCTGTCGCTGTCTCTGCCTCTGTCTCAGTCCCTGCGTCTGTCTCCGTCTTTGTCTCCGTCTCTGTCTCTATCTCTGTCTCTGTCTCTGTCTCTGTCTCTGTCTCTGTCTCTGCGTCTGTCTCTGTCTCTATCTTTGTCTCTGTCTCTGTCTCTGTCTCTGTCTCTGTCTCTGACTCTGTCTCTCTCTCTGTCTCTGTCTCTGTCTCTGTCTCTGTCTCTGTCTCTGTCTCTGTCTCTGCGTCTGTCTCTGTCTGTGTCTCTGTCTCTGTCTCTGTCTCTGTCTCTGTCTCTGTCTCTGTCTCTGTCTCTGTCTCTGTCTCTGTCTCTGTCTCTGTCTCTGTCTCTGTCTCTGTCTCTGTCTCTGTCTCTGTCTCTGTCTCTGTCTCTGTCTCTGTCTCTGTCTCTGTCTCTGTCTCTGTCTCTGTCTCTGTCGCTGTCTCTGCCCTTGTCTCTGTCGCTGTCTCTGCCTCTGTCTCAGTCCCTGCGTCTGTCTCCGTCTTTGTCTCCGTCTCTGTCTCTATCTCTATCTCTGTCTCTGTCTCTGTCTCTGCGTCTGTCTCTGTCTCTGTCTCTGTCTCTGTCTCTGTCTCTGCGTCTGTCTCTGTCTCTGTCTCTGTCTCTGTCTCTGTCTCTGTCTCTGTCTCTGTCTCTGTCTCTGTCTCTGTCTCTGTCTCTGTCTCTGTCTCTGTCTCTGTCTCTGTCTCTGTCTCTGTCTCTGTCTCTGTCTCTGTCTCTGTCTCTGTCTCTGTCTCTGTCTCTGTCTCTGTCTCTGTCTCTGTCTCTGTCTCTGTCTCTGTGTCTGTCTCTGTCGCTGTCTCTGCCCTTGTCTCTGTCGCTGTCTCTGCCTCTGTCTCAGTCCCTGCGTCTGTCTCCGTCTTTGTCTCCGTCTCTGTCTCTATCTCTGTCTCTGTCTCTGTCTCTGTCTCTGCGTCTGTCTCTGTCTCTGTCTCTGTCTCTGTCTCTGTCTCTGACTCTGTCTCTGTCTCTGTCTCTGTATCTGTCTCTGTCTCTGTCTCTGTCTCTGTCTCTGTCTCTGACTCTGTCTCTGTCTCTGTCTCTGTCTCTGTCTCTGTCTCTGTCTCTGTCTCTGTCTCTGTCTCTGTCTCTGCGTCTGTCTCTGTCTCTGTCTCTGTCTCTGTCTCTGTCTCTGTCTCTGTCTCTGTCTCTGTCTCTGTCTCTGTCTCTGTCTCTGTCTCTGTCTCTGTCTCTGTCTCTGTCTCTGTCTCTGTCGCTGTCTCTGCCCTTGTCTCTGTCGCTGTCTCTGCCTCTGTCTCAGTCCCTGCGTCTGTCTCCGTCTTTGTCTCCGTCCCTGTCTCTGTCTCTGTCTCTGTCTCTGTCTCTGTCTCTGTCTCTGTCTCTGCGTCTGTCTCGGTCTCTGTTTCTGTCTCTGTCTCTGTCTCCGTCTCTGTCTCTGTCTCTGTCTCTGTCTCTGTCTCCG
This sequence comes from Megachile willughbiella, assembly GCA_945859595.2. Lineage (NCBI taxonomy): Eukaryota > Metazoa > Arthropoda > Insecta > Hymenoptera > Megachilidae > Megachile > Megachile willughbiella. The sequence goes on from CAMAOD020000172.1 coordinate 405,810, forward strand.
TATCTGTCTCTGTCTCTGTCTCTGTCTCTGTCTCCGTCTCTTTCTCTGTCTGAGACTCTGCCTCTGTCTCTGTCTCTGTCACTGTCTCTGCCCCGTCTCTGTCTCTGTCTCCGCCTCTGTCTCTGTCTCTGTCTCTGTCTCTGTCTCTGTATCTGTCTCTGTCTCTGTCTCTGTCCCTGCCTCTGTCTCTGTCTCTATCTTTGTCTCTGTCTCTGTCTCTGTCTCTGTCTCTGTCTCTGTCTCTGTCTCTGTCTCTGTCTCTGTCTCTGTCTCTGTCTCTGTCTCTGTCTCTGCGTCCGTCTCTGTCTCTGTCTCTGTCTCTGTCTCTGTCTCTGTCTCTGTCTCTGTCTCTGTCTCTGTCTCTGTCTCTGTCTCTGTCTCTGCGTCCGTCTCTGTCTCTGTCTCTGTCTCTGTCTCTGTCTCTGTCTCTGTCTCTGTCTCTGTCTCTGTCTCTCTCTCTGTCTCTGTCTCTGTCTCTGTCTCTGTCTCTGTCTCTGTCTCTGTCTCTGTCTCTGTCTCTGTCTCTGTCTCTGTCTCTGTCTCTGTCTCTGTCTCTGTCTCTGTCTCTGTCTCTGTCTCTGTCTCTGTCTCTGTCTCTGTCTCTGTCTCTGTCTCTGTCTCTGTCTCTGTCTCTGTCTCTGTCTCTGTCGCTGTCTCTGCCCTTGTCTCTGTCGCTGTCTCTGCCTCTGTCTCAGTCCCTGCGTCTGTCTCCGTCTTTGTCTCCGTCTCTGTCTCTATCTCTGTCTCTGTCTCTGTCTCTGTCTCTGTCTCTGTCTCTGCGTCTGTCTCTGTCTCTGTCTCTGTCTCTGTCTCTGTCTCTGTCTCTGTCTCTGTCTCTGTCTCTGTCCCTGCCTCTGTCTCTGTCTCTATCTTTGTCTCTGTCTCTGTCTCCGTCTCTGTCTCTGTCTCTGTCTCTGTCTCTGTCTCTGACTCTGTCTCTGTCTCTGTCTCTGTCTCTGTCTCTGTCTCTGTCTCTGTCTCTGTCTCTGTCTCTGTCTCTGTCGCTGTCTCTTCCTCTGTCTCTGTCTCCGTCTCTGTCTCTGTCTCTGTCTCTGTCTCTGCCTCTGTCTCTGTCCCGGTATCTGTCTCTGTCCCTGTTTCTGTCTCTGTCTCTGTCCCTGCCTGTGTGTCTGCCTCTGTCTCCGTCTCTGTCTCTGACTCTGTCTCTGTCTCTATCGCCGTCTCTGTCTCTGTCTCTGACTCTGTCTCTTTCTCTGTCTGAGACTCTGCCTCTGTCTCTGTCTCTGTCACTGTCTCTGCCTCCGTCTCTGTCTCTGTCTCTGTCTCTGTCTCTGTCTCTGTCTCTGTCTCTGTCTCTGTCTCTGTCTCTGTCTCTGTCTCCGTCCCTGCCTCTGTCTCTGTCTCTGTCTTTGTCTCTGTCTCTGTCTCTGTCTCTGTCTCTGTCTCTGTCTCTGTCTCTGTCTCCGTCTCTGTCTCCGTCTCTGTCTCGGTCTCTGTTTCTGTCTCTGTCTCTGTCTCCGTCTCTGTCTCCGTATCTGTCTCTGTCTCTGTCTCTGTCTCTGTCTCTGTCTCTGTCTCTGTCTCTGTCTCTGTCTCTGTCTCCGTATCTGTCTCTGTCTCTGTCTCTGTCTCTGTCTCCGTCTCTTTCTCTGTCTGAGACTCTACCTCTGTCTCTGTCTCTGTCACTGTATCTGTCTCTCTCTCTGTCTGTGTCTCTGTCTCTGTCTCGGTCTTTGTCTCCGTCTCTGTCTCTGTCTCTGTCTCTGCCTCTGTCTCTGTCTCTGTCTCCGTCTCTTTCTCTGTCTGAGACTCTACCTCTGTCTCTGTCTCTGTCTCTGTCTCTGTCTCTGTCTCTGTCTCTGTCTCTGTCTCTGTCTCTGTCTCTGTCTCTGTCTCTGTCTCTGTCTCTGTCTCTGTCTCTGTCTCTGTCTCTGTCTCTGTCTCTGTCTCTGTCTCTGTCTCTGTCTCTGTCTCTGTCTCTGTCTCTGTCTCTGTCTCTGTCTCTGTCCCTGTCTCTGTCTCTCTCTCTGTCTCTGTCTCTGTCTGTGTCTCTTTCTCTGTCTGAGACACTGCCTCTGTCTCCGTCTCCGTCTCTGTCCCTGGCTCTGTCTCTGCCTCTGTCTCCGTCTCTGTCTCTGTCTCTGTCTCTGTCTCTGACTCTGTCTCTTTCTCTGTCTGAGACTCTGCCTCTGTCTCTGCCTCTGTCTCAGTCCCTGCGTCTGTCTCCGTCTTTGTCTCCGTCTCTGTCTCTATCTCTGTCTCTGTCTCTGTCTCTGTCTCTATCTCTGTCTCTGCGTCTGTCTCTGTCTCTGTCTCTGTCTCTGTCTCTGTCTCTGTCTCTGTCTCTGTCTCTGTCTCTGTCTCTGTCTCTGTCTCTGTCTCTGTCTCTGTCTCTGTCTCTGTCTCCGTCCCTGCCTCTGTCTCTGTCTCTGTCTTTGTCTCTGTCTCTGTCTCTGTCTCTGTCTCTGTCTCTGTCTCTGTCTCCGTCTCTGTCTCCGTCTCTGTCTCGGTCTCTGTTTCTGTCTCTGTCTCTGTCTCCGTCTCTGTCTCCGTATCTGTCTCTGTCTCTGTCTCTGTCTCTGTCTCTGTCTCTGTCTCTGTCTCTGTCTCTGTCTCTGTCTCCGTATCTGTCTCTGTCTCTGTCTCCGTCTCTTTCTCTGTCTGAGACTCTACCTCTGTCTCTGTCTCTGTCACTGTCTCTGTCTCTCTCTCTGTCTGTGTCTCTGTCTCTGTCTCGGTCTTTGTCTCCGTCTCTGTCTCTGTCTCTGTCTCTGCCTCTGTCTCTGTCTCTGTCTCCGTCTCTTTCTCTGTCTGAGACTCTACCTCTGTCTCTGTCTCTGTCTCTGTCTCTGTCTCTGTCTCTGTCTCTGTCTCTGTCTCTGTCTCTGTCTCTGTCTCTGTCTCTGTCTCTGTCTCTGTCTCTGTCTCTGTCTCTGTCTCTGTCTCTGTCTCTGTCTCTGTCTCTGTCTCTGTCTCTGTCTCTGTCTCTGTCTCTGTCTCTGTCTCTGTCTCTGTCCCTGTCTCTGTCTCTCTCTCTGTCTCTGTCTCTGTCTGTGTCTCTTTCTCTGTCTGAGACACTGCCTCTGTCTCCGTCTCCGTCTCTGTCCCTGGCTCTGTCTCTGCCTCTGTCTCCGTCTCTGTCTCTGTCTCTGTCTCTGTCTCTGACTCTGTCTCTTTCTCTGTCTGAGACTCTGCCTCTGTCTCTGCCTCTGTCTCAGTCCCTGCGTCTGTCTCCGTCTTTGTCTCCGTCTCTGTCTCTATCTCTGTCTCTGTCTCTGTCTCTGTCTCTATCTCTGTCTCTGCGTCTGTCTCTGTCTCTGTCTCTGTCTCTGTCTCTGTCTCTGTCTCTGTCTCTGTCTCTGTCTCTGTCTCTGTCTCTGTCTCTGTATCTGTCTCTGTCCCTGCCTCTGTCTCTGTCTCTATCTTTGTCTCTGTCTCTGTCTCTGTCTCTGTCTCTGTCTCTGACTCTGTCTCTGTCTCTGTCTCCGTCTCTGTCTCTGTCTCTGTCTCTGTCTCTGTCTCTGTCTCTGTCTCTGCGTCTGTCTCTGTCTCTGTCTCTGTCTCTGTCTCTGTCTCTGTCTCTGCGTCTGTCTCTGTCTCTGTCTCTGTCTCTGTCTCTGTCTCTGTCTCTGTCTCTGTCTCTGTCTCTGTCTCTGTCTCTGTCTCTGTCTCTGTCTCTGTCTCTGTCTCTGTCTCTGTCTCTGTCTCTGTCTCTGTCTCTGTCTCTGTCTCTGTCTCTGTCTCTGTCTCTGTCGCTGTCTCTGCCCTTGTCTCTGTCGCTGTCTCTGCCTCTGTCTCAGTCCCTGCGTCTGTCTCCGTCTTTGTCTCCGTCTCTGTCTCTATCTCTGTCTCTGTCTCTGTCTCTGTCTCTGTCTCTGTCTCTGCGTCTGTCTCTGTCTCTATCTTTGTCTCTGTCTCTGTCTCTGTCTCTGTCTCTGTCTCTGTCTCTGACTCTGTCTCTGTCTCTGTCTCTGTCTCTGTCTCTGTCTCTGTCTCCGTCTTTGTCTCCGTCTCTGTCTCTATCTCTGTCTCTGTCTCTGTCTCTGTCTCTGTCTCTGTCTCTGCGTCTGTCTCTGTCTCTATCTTTGTCTCTGTCTCTGTCTCTGTCTCTGTCTCTGTCTCTGACTCTGTCTCTCTCTCTGTCTCTGTCTCTGTCTCTGTCTCTGTCTCTGTCTCTGTCTCTGTCTCTGTCTCTGTCTCTGCGTCTGTCTCTGTCTGTGTCTCTGTCTCTGTCTCTGTCTCTGTCTCTGTCTCTGTCTCTGTCTCTGTCTCTGTCTCTGTCTCTGTCTCTGTCTCTGTCTCTGTCTCTGTCTCTGTCTCTGTCTCTGTCTCTGTCTCTGTCTCTGTCTCTGTCTCTGTCTCTGTCTCTGTCTCTGTCTCTGTCTCTGTCTCTGTCTCTGTCTCTGTCTCTGTCTCTGTCTCTGTCTCTGTCTCTGTCTCTGTCTCTGTCTCTGTCTCTGTCTCTGTCTCTGTCTCTGTCGCTGTCTCTGCCCTTGTCTCTGTCGCTGTCTCTGCCTCTGTCTCAGTCCCTGCGTCTGTCTCCGTCTTTGTCTCCGTCTCTGTCTCTATCTCTATCTCTGTCTCTGTCTCTGTCTCTGCGTCTGTCTCTGTCTCTGTCTCTGTCTCTGTCTCTGTCTCTGCGTCTGTCTCTGTCTCTGTCTCTGTCTCTGTCTCTGTCTCTGTCTCTGTCTCTGTCTCTGTCTCTGTCTCTGTCTCTGTCTCTGTCTCTGTCTCTGTCTCTGTCTCTGTCTCTGTCTCTGTCTCTGTCTCTGTCTCTGTCTCTGTCTCTGTCTCTGTCTCTGTCTCTGTCTCTGTCTCTGTCTCTGTCTCTGTCTCTGTGTCTGTCTCTGTCGCTGTCTCTGCCCTTGTCTCTGTCGCTGTCTCTGCCTCTGTCTCAGTCCCTGCGTCTGTCTCCGTCTTTGTCTCCGTCTCTGTCTCTATCTCTGTCTCTGTCTCTGTCTCTGTCTCTGCGTCTGTCTCTGTCTCTGTCTCTGTCTCTGTCTCTGTCTCTGTCTCTGTCTCTGTCTCTGTCTCTGTCTCTGTCTCTGTCTCTGTCTCTGTCTCTGTCTCTGTCTCTGTCTCTGTCTCTGACTCTGTCTCTGTCTCTGTCTCTGTCTCTGTCTCTGTCTCTGTCTCTGTCTCTGTCTCTGTCTCTGTCTCTGCGTCTGTCTCTGTCTCTGTCTCTGTCTCTGTCTCTGTCTCTGTCTCTGTCTCTGTCTCTGTCTCTGTCTCTGTCTCTGTCTCTGTCTCTGTCTCTGTCTCTGTCTCTGTCTCTGTCTCTGTCGCTGTCTCTGCCCTTGTCTCTGTCGCTGTCTCTGCCTCTGTCTCAGTCCCTGCGTCTGTCTCCGTCTTTGTCTCCGTCCCTGTCTCTGTCTCTGTCTCTGTCTCTGTCTCTGTCTCTGTCTCTGTCTCTGCGTCTGTCTCGGTCTCTGTTTCTGTCTCTGTCTCTGTCTCCGTCTCTGTCTCTGTCTCTGTCTCTGTCTCTGTCTCCGTATCTGTCTCTGTCTCTGTCTCTGTCTCTGTCTCCGTCTCTTTCTCTGTCTGAGACTCTGCCTCTGTCTCTGTCTCTGTCACTGTCTCTGCCCCGTCTCTGTCTCTGTCTCCGCCTCTGTCTCTGTCTCTGTCTCTGTCTCTGTCTCTGTATCTGTCTCTGTCTCTGTCTCTGTCCCTGCCTCTGTCTCTGTCTCTATCTTTGTCTCTGTCTCTGTCTCTGTCTCTGTCTCTGTCTCTGTCTCTGTCTCTGTCTCTGTCTCTGTCTCTGTCTCTGTCTCTGTCTCTGTCTCTGTCTCTGTCTCTGCGTCCGTCCCTGTCTCTGTCTCTGTCTCTGTCTCTGCCTCTGTCTCTGTCTCTGTCTCTGTCTCTGTCTCTGTCTCTGTCTCTGTCTCTGTCTCTGTCTCTGTCTCTGTCTCTGTCTCTGTCTCTGTCTCTGTCTCTGTCTCTGTCTCTGTCTCTGTCTCTGTCTCTGTCTCTGTCTCTGTCTCTGTCTCTGTCTCTGTCTCTGTCTCTGTCGCTGTCTCTGCCCTTGTCTCTGTCGCTGTCTCTGCCTCTGTCTCAGTCCCTGCGTCTGTCTCCGTCTTTGTCTCCGTCTCTGTCTCTATCTCTGTCTCTGTCTCTGTCTCTGTCTCTGTCTCTGTCTCTGCGTCTGTCTCTGTCTCTGTCTCTGTCTCTGTCTCTGTCTCTGTCTCTGTCTCTGTCTCTGTCTCTGTCTCTGTCTCTGTCCCTGCCTCTGTCTCTGTCTCTATCTTTGTCTCTGTCTCTGTCTCTGTCTCTGTCTCTGTCTCTGTCTCTGTCTCTGTCTCTGTCTCTGACTCTGTCTCTGTCTCTGTCTCTGTCTCTGTCTCTGTCTCTGTCTCTGTCTCTGTCTCTGTCTCTGTCGCTGTCTCTTCCTCTGTCTCTGTCTCCGTCTCTGTCTCTGTCTCTGTCTCTGTCTCTGTCTCTGCCTCTGTCTCTGTCCCGGTATCTGTCTCTGTCCCTGTTTCTGTCTCTGTCTCTGTCCCTGCCTGTGTGTCTGCCTCTGTCTCCGTCTCTGTCTCTGACTCTGTCTCTGTCTCTATCGCCGTCTCTGTCTCTGTCTCTGACTCTGTCTCTTTCTCTGTCTGAGACTCTGCCTCTGTCTCTGTCTCTGTCACTGTCTCTGCCTCCGTCTCTGTCTCTGTCTCTGTCTCTGTCTCTGTCTCTGTCTCTGTCTCTGTCTCTGTCTCTGTCTCTGTCTCCGTCCCTGCCTCTGTCTCTGTCTCTGACTTTGTCTCTGTCTCTGTCTCTGTCTCTGTCTCTGTCTCTGTCTCTGTCTCCGTCTCTGTCTCCGTCTCTGTCTCGGTCTCTGTTTCTGTCTCTGTCTCTGTCTCCGTCTCTGTCTCCGTATCTGTCTCTGTCTCTGTCTCTGTCTCTGTCTCTGTCTCTGTCTCTGTCTCTGTCTCTGTCTCTGTCTCCGTATCTATCTCTGTCTCTGTCTCTGTCTCTGTCTCCGTCTCTTTCTCTGTCTGAGACTCTACCTCTGTCTCTGTCTCTGTCACTGTCTCTGTCTCTCTCTCTGTCTGTGTCTCTGTCTCTGTCTCGGTCTTTGTCTCCGTCTCTGTCTCTGTCTCTGTCTCTGCCTCTGTCTCTGTCTCTGTCTCCGTCTCTTTCTCTGTCTGAGACTCTACCTCTGTCTCTGTCTCTGTCTCTGTCTCTGTCTCTGTCTCTGTCTCTGTCTCTGTCTCTGTCTCTGTCTCTGTCTCTGTCTCTGTCTCTGTCTCTGTCTCTGTCTCTGTCTCTGTCTCTGTCTCTGTCTCTGTCTCTGTCTCTGTCTCTGTCTCTGTCTCTGTCTCTGTCTCTGTCTCTGTCTCTGTCCCTGTCTCTGTCTCTCTCTCTGTCTCTGTCTCTGTCTGTGTCTCTTTCTCTGTCTGAGACACTGCCTCTGTCTCCGTCTCCGTCTCTGTCCCTGGCTCTGTCTCTGCCTCTGTCTCCGTCTCTGTCTCTGTCTCTGTCTCTGTCTCTGACTCTGTCTCTTTCTCTGTCTGAGACTCTGCCTCTGTCTCTGCCTCTGTCTCAGTCCCTGCGTCTGTCTCCGTCTTTGTCTCCGTCTCTGTCTCTATCTCTGTCTCTGTCTCTGTCTCTGTCTCTATCTCTGTCTCTGCGTCTGTCTCTGTCTCTGTCTCTGTCTCTGTCTCTGTCTCTGTCTCTGTCTCTGTCTCTGTCTCTGTCTCTGTCTCTGTCTCTGTCTCTGTCTCTGTCTCTGTCTCTGTATCTGTCTCTGTCCCTGCCTCTGTCTCTGTCTCTATCTTTGTCTCTGTCTCTGTCTCTGTCTCTGTCTCTGTCTCTGACTCTGTCTCTGTCTCTGTCTCCGTCTCTGTCTCTGTCTCTGTCTCTGTCTCTGTCTCTGTCTCTGTCTCTGTCTCTGTCTCTGTCTCTGTCTCTGTCTCTGTCTCTGTCTCTGTCTCTGTCTCTGTCTCTGTCTCTGTCTCTGTCTCTGTCTCTGTCTCTGTCTCTGTCTCTGTCTCTGTCTCTGTCTCTGTCTCTGTCTCTGTCTCTGTCTCTGTCGCTGTCTCTGCCCTTGTCTCTGTCGCTGTCTCTGCCTCTGTCTCAGTCCCTGCGTCTGTCTCCGTCTTTGTCTCCGTCTCTGTCTCTATCTCTGTCTCTGTCTCTGTCTCTGTCTCTGTCTCTGTCTCTGTCTCTGCGTCTGTCTCTGTCTCTATCTTTGTCTCTGTCTCTGTCTCTGTCTCTGTCTCTGTCTCTGTCTCTGACTCTGTCTCTGTCTCTGTCTCTGTCTCTGTCTCTGTCTCTGTCTCTGTCTCTGTCTCTGTCTCTGTCTCTGCGTCTGTCTCTGTCTGTGTCTCTGTCTCTGTCTCTGTCTCTGTCTCTGTCTCTGCCTCCGTCGCTCTCTCTCCCTCTGTCTCTGTCTCTATCTCTGCCTCTGTCTCTGTCTCTGTCTCTGTCTCTGTCTCTGTCTCTGTCTCTACCTCTGTCTCTGTCTCTCTCTCTCTGTCTGCGTCTCTGTCTCTGTCTCTGTCTCGGTCTTTGTCTCCGTCTCTGTCTCTGTCTCTGTCTCTGTCTCTCCCTCTGTCTCAGTCTCTGCGTCTGTCTCGGTCTCTGTCTCTGCCTCTGCGTCTGTCTCTGTCTCTGTCTCTGTCTCTGTCTCTGTCTCTGTCTCTGTCTCTCTCTCTGTCTCTGTCTCTGTATCTGTCTCTGTCTCTGTCACTGCCCCTGTCTCTGTCTCTGTCTCTCTCTGTCGCTGTCTCTTCCTCTGTCTGAGACCCTGCCTCTGTCTCTGTCTCTGTCTCCGTCCCTGCCTCTGTCTCTGTCTCTGTCTTTGTCTCTGTCTCTGTCTCTGTCTCTGTCTCTGTCTCTGTCTCAGTCTCTGTCTCTGTCTCTGTCTCCGTCTCTGTCTCCGTCTCTGTCTTGGTCTCTGTTTCTGTCTCTGTCTCTGTCTCCGTCTCTGTCTCTGTCTCTGTCTCTGTCTCTGTCTCCGTATCTGTCTCTGTCTCTGTCTCTGTCTCTGTCTCCGTCTCTTTCTCTGTCTGAGACTCTGCCTCTGTCTCTGTCTCTGTCACTGTCTCTGCCCCGTCTCTGTCTCTGTCTCCGCCTCTGTCTCTGTCTCTGTCTCTGTCTCTGTCTCTGTATCTGTCTCTGTCTCTGTCTCTGTCCCTGCCTCTGTCTCAGTCTCTGTCTTTGTCTCTGTCTCTGTCTCTGTCTCTGTCTCTGTCTCTGACTCTGTCTCTGTCTCTGTCTCTGTCTCTGTCTCTGTCTCTGTCTCTGTCTCTGTCTCTGTCTCTGTCTCTGCGTCTGTCTCTGTCTCTGTCTCTGTCTCTGTCTCTGTCTCTGTCTCTGTCTCTGTCTCTGTCTCTGTCTCTGTCTCTGTCTCTGTCTCTGTCTCTGTCTCTGTCTCTGTCTCTGTCGCTGTCTCTGCCCTTGTCTCTGTCGCTGTCTCTGCCTCTGTCTCAGTCCCTGCGTCTGTCTCCGTCTTTGTCTCCGTCTCTGTCTCTGTCTCTGTCTCTGCCTCTGTCTCTGTCTCTGTCCCTGTCTCTGTCTCTGCGTCTGTCTCGGTCTCTGTTTCTGTCTCTGTCTCTGTCTCCGTCTCTGTCTCTGTCTCTGTCTCTGTCCCTGTCTCCGTATCTGTCTCTGTCTCTGTCTCTGTCTCTGTCTCCGTCTCTTTCTCTGTCTCTGTCTCTGTCTCTGTCTCTGTCTCTGTCACTGTCTCTGTCTCTGTCTCTGTCTCTGTCTCTGTCTCTGTCTCTGTCTCTGTCTCTGTCTCTGTCTCTGTCTCTGTCGCTGTCTCTGCCCTTGTCTCTGTCGCTGTCTCTGCCTCTGTCTCAGTCCCTGCGTCTGTCTCCGTCTTTGTCTCCGTCTCTGTCTCTATCTCTGTCTCTGTCTCTGTCTCTGTCTCTATCTCTGTCTCTGCGTCTGTCTCTGTCTCTGTCTCTGTCTCTGTCTCTGTCTCTGTCTCTGTCTCTGTCTCTGTCTCTGTCTCTGTCTCTGTCTCTGTCTCTGTCTCTGTCTCTGTCTCTGTCTCTGTCTCTGTCCCTGCCTCTGTCTCTGTCTCTATCTTTGTCTCTGTCTCTGTCTCTGTCTCTGTCTCTGTCTCTGACTCTGTCTCTGTCTCTGTCTCCGTCTCTGTCTCTGTCTCTGTCTCTGTCTCTGTCTCTGTCTCTGTCTCTGCGTCTGTCTCTGTCTCTGTCTCTGTCTCTGTCTCTGTCTCTGCGTCTGTCTCTGTCTCTGTCTCTGTCTCTGTCTCTGTCTCTGTCTCTGTCTCTGTCTCTGTCTCTGTCTCTGTCTCTGTCTCTGTCTCTGTCTCTGTCTCTGTCTCTGTCTCTGTCTCTGTCTCTGTCTCTGTCTCTGTCTTTGTCTCTGTCTCTGTCTCTGTCTCTGTCTCTGTCTCTGTCTCTGTCTCTGTCTCTGTCTCTGTCTCTGTCTCTGTCGCTGTCTCTGCCCTTGTCTCTGTCGCTGTCTCTGCCTCTGTCTCAGTCCCTGCGTCTGTCTCCGTCTTTGTCTCCGTCTCTGTCTCTATCTCTGTCTCTGTCTCTGTCTCTGTCTCTGTCTCTGTCTCTGCGTCTGTCTCTGTCTCTATCTTTGTCTCTGTCTCTGTCTCTGTCTCTGTCTCTGTCTCTGACTCTGTCTCTCTCTCTGTCTCTGTCTCTGTCTCTGTCTCTGTCTCTGTCTCTGTCTCTGTCTCTGCGTCTGTCTCTGTCTCTGTCTCTGTCTCTGTCTCTGTCTCTGTCTCTGTCTCTGTCTCTGTCTCTGTCTCTGTCTCTGTCTCTGTCTCTGTCTCTGTCTCTGTCTCTGTCGCTGTCTCTGCCCTTGTCTCTGTCGCTGTCTCTGCCTCTGTCTCAGTCCCTGCGTCTGTCTCCGTCTTTTTCTCCGTCCCTGTCTCTGTCTCTGTCTCTGTCTCTGTCGCTGTCTCTGTCTCTGTCTCTGCGTCTGTCTCGGTCTCTGTTTCTGTCTCTGTCTCTGTCTCCGTCTCTGTCTCTGTCTCTGTCTCTGTCTCTGTCTCCGTATCTGTCTCTGTCTCTGTCTCTGTCTCTGTCTCTGTCTCTGTCTCTGTCTCTGTCGCTGTCTCTTCCTCTGTCTCTGTCTCCGTCTCTGTCTCTGCCTCTGTCTCTGTCTCTGTCTCTGCCTCTGTCTCTGTCCCGGTATCTGTCTCTGTCCCTGTTTCTGTCTCTGTCTCTGTCCCTGCCTGTGTGTCTGCCTCTGTCTCCGTCTCTGTCTCTGACTCTGTCTCTGTCTCTATCGCCGTCTCTGTCTCTGTCTCTGACTCTGTCTCTTTCTCTGTCTGAGACTCTGCCTCTGTCTCTGTCTCTGTCACTGTCTCTGCCTCCGTCTCTGTCTCTGTCTCTGTCTCTGTCTCTGTCTCTGTCTCTGTCTCTGTCTCTGTCTCTGTCTCTGTCTCTGTCTCCGTCCCTGCCTCTGTCTCTGTCTCTGACTTTGTCTCTGTCTCTGTCTCTGTCTCTGTCTCTGTCTCTGTCTCTGTCTCCGTCTCTGTCTCCGTCTCTGTCTCGGTCTCTGTTTCTGTCTCTGTCTCTGTCTCCGTCTCTGTCTCCGTATCTGTCTCTGTCTCTGTCTCTGTCTCTGTCTCTGTCTCTGTCTCTGTCTCTGTCTCTGTCTCTGTCTCCGTATCTATCTCTGTCTCTGTCTCTGTCTCTGTCTCCGTCTCTTTCTCTGTCTGAGACTCTACCTCTGTCTCTGTCTCTGTCACTGTCTCTGTATCTCTCTCTGTCTGTGTCTCTGTCTCTGTCTCGGTCTTTGTCTCCGTCTCTGTCTCTGTCTCTGTCTCTGCCTCTGTCTCTGTCTCTGTCTCCGTCTCTTTCTCTGTCTGAGACTCTACCTCTGTCTCTGTCTCTGTCTCTGTCTCTGTCTCTGTCTCTGTCTCTGTCTCTGTCTCTGTCTCTGTCTCTGTCTCTGTCTCTGTCTCTGTCTCTGTCTCTGTCTCTGTCTCTGTCTCTGTCTCTGTCTCTGTCTCTGTCTCTGTCTCTGTCTCTGTCTCTGTCTCTGTCTCTGTCTCTGTCTCTGTCCCTGTCTCTGTCTCTCTCTCTGTCTCTGTCTCTGTCTGTGTCTCTTTCTCTGTCTGAGACACTGCCTCTGTCTCCGTCTCCGTCTCTGTCCCTGGCTCTGTCTCTGCCTCTGTCTCCGTCTCTGTCTCTGTCTCTGTCTCTGTCTCTGTCTCTGACTCTGTCTCTTTCTCTGTCTGAGACTCTGCCTCTGTCTCTGCCTCTGTCTCAGTCCCTGCGTCTGTCTCCGTCTTTGTCTCCGTCTCTGTCTCTATCTCTGTCTCTGTCTCTGTCTCTGTCTCTATCTCTGTCTCTGCGTCTGTCTCTGTCTCTGTCTCTGTCTCTGTCTCTGTCTCTGTCTCTGTCTCTGTCTCTGTCTCTGTCTCTGTCTCTGTCTCTGTCTCTGTCTCTGTATCTGTCTCTGTCCCTGCCTCTGTCTCTGTCTCTATCTTTGTCTCTGTCTCTGTCTCTGTCTCTGTCTCTGTCTCTGACTCTGTCTCTGTCTCTGTCTCCGTCTCTGTCTCTGTCTCTGTCTCTGTCTCTGTCTCTGTCTCTGTCTCTGTCTCTGTCTCTGTCTCTGTCTCTGTCTCTGTCTCTGTCTCTGTCTCTGTCTCTGTCTCTGTCTCTGTCTCTGTCTCTGTCTCTGTCTCTGTCTCTGTCTCTGTCTCTGTCTCTGTCTCTGTCTCTGTCTCTGTCTCTGTCGCTGTCTCTGCCCTTGTCTCTGTCGCTGTCTCTGCCTCTGTCTCAGTCCCTGCGTCTGTCTCCGTCTTTGTCTCCGTCTCTGTCTCTATCTCTGTCTCTGTCTCTGTCTCTGTCTCTGTCTCTGTCTCTGTCTCTGCGTCTGTCTCTGTCTCTATCTTTGTCTCTGTCTCTGTCTCTGTCTCTGTCTCTGTCTCTGTCTCTGACTCTGTCTCTGTCTCTGTCTCTGTCTCTGTCTCTGTCTCTGTCTCTGTCTCTGTCTCTGTCTCTGTCTCTGCGTCTGTCTCTGTCTGTGTCTCTGTCTCTGTCTCTGTCTCTGTCTCTGTCTCTGCCTCCGTCGCTCTCTCTCCCTCTGTCTCTGTCTCTATCTCTGCCTCTGTCTCTGTCTCTGTCTCTGTCTCTGTCTCTGTCTCTGTCTCTACCTCTGTCTCTGTCTCTCTCTCTCTGTCTGCGTCTCTGTCTCTGTCTCTGTCTCGGTCTTTGTCTCCGTCTCTGTCTCTGTCTCTGTCTCTGTCTCTCCCTCTGTCTCAGTCTCTGCGTCTGTCTCGGTCTCTGTCTCTGCCTCTGCGTCTGTCTCTGTCTCTGTCTCTGTCTCTGTCTCTGTCTCTGTCTCTGTCTCTCTCTCTGTCTCTGTCTCTGTATCTGTCTCTGTCTCTGTCACTGCCCCTGTCTCTGTCTCTGTCTCTCTCTGTCGCTGTCTCTTCCTCTGTCTGAGACCCTGCCTCTGTCTCTGTCTCTGTCTCCGTCCCTGCCTCTGTCTCTGTCTCTGTCTTTGTCTCTGTCTCTGTCTCTGTCTCTGTCTCTGTCTCTGTCTCAGTCTCTGTCTCTGTCTCTGTCTCCGTCTCTGTCTCCGTCTCTGTCTTGGTCTCTGTTTCTGTCTCTGTCTCTGTCTCCGTCTCTGTCTCTGTCTCTGTCTCTGTCTCTGTCTCCGTATCTGTCTCTGTCTCTGTCTCTGTCTCTGTCTCCGTCTCTTTCTCTGTCTGAGACTCTGCCTCTGTCTCTGTCTCTGTCACTGTCTCTGCCCCGTCTCTGTCTCTGTCTCCGCCTCTGTCTCTGTCTCTGTCTCTGTCTCTGTCTCTGTATCTGTCTCTGTCTCTGTCTCTGTCCCTGCCTCTGTCTCAGTCTCTGTCTTTGTCTCTGTCTCTGTCTCTGTCTCTGTCTCTGTCTCTGACTCTGTCTCTGTCTCTGTCTCTGTCTCTGTCTCTGTCTCTGTCTCTGTCTCTGTCTCTGTCTCTGTCTCTGCGTCTGTCTCTGTCTCTGTCTCTGTCTCTGTCTCTGTCTCTGTCTCTGTCTCTGTCTCTGTCTCTGTCTCTGTCGCTGTCTCTGCCCTTGTCTCTGTCGCTGTCTCTGCCTCTGTCTCAGTCCCTGCGTCTGTCTCCGTCTTTGTCTCCGTCTCTGTCTCTATCTCTGTCTCTGTCTCTGTCTCTGTCTCTATCTCTGTCTCTGCGTCTGTCTCTGTCTCTGTCTCTGTCTCTGTCTCTGTCTCTGTCTCTGTCTCTGTCTCTGTCTCTGTCTCTGTCTCTGTCTCTGTCTCTGTCTCTGTCTCTGTCTCTGTCTCTGTCTCTGTCCCTGCCTCTGTCTCTGTCTCTATCTTTGTCTCTGTCTCTGTCTCTGTCTCTGTCTCTGCCTCTGTCCCTGTCTCTGTCTCTGTCTCTGTCTGTGTCTCTGCCTGTGTCTCGGTCTTTGTCTCCGCCTCTGCCTCTGTCTCTGTCTCTGTCTCTGTCTCAGTCTCAGTCTCTGCCTCCGTCTCTGTCTCTGCCTCTGTCTCAGTCTCTGCGTCTGTCTCTGTCCCTGTCTCTGTCTCTGTCTCTGTCTCTGTCTCTGTCTCTGTCTCTGTCTCTGTCTCTGTCTCTGTCTCTGTCTCTGTCTCTGTCTCTGTCTCTGACTCTGTCTCTGTCTCTGTCTCTGTCTCTGTCTCTGTCTCTGTCTCTGTCTCTGTCTCCGTCTCTGCGTCTGTCTCTGTCTCTGCCTCTGTCTCTGTCTCTGTCTCTGTCTCTGTCTCTGTCTCTGCGTCTGTCTCTGTCTCCGTCTCTGTCTCTGTCTCTGTCTCTGTCTCTGTCTCTGTCTCTGTCTCTGTCTCTGTCTCTGTCTCTGTCTCTGTCTCTGTCTCTGTCTCTGTCTCTGTCTCTGTCTCTGTCTCTGTCTCTGTCTCTGTCTCTGTCCCTGTCTCTGTCTCTCTCTCTGTCTCTGTCTCTGTCTGTGTCTCTTTCTCTGTCTGAGACACTGCCTCTGTCTCCGCCTCCGTCTCTGTCCCTGGCTCTGTCTCTGCCTCTGTCTCCGTCTCTGTCTCTGTCTCTGTCTCTGTCCCCGTATCTGTCTCTGTCTCCGTCTCTGTCTCTGTCTCTGTCTCCGTATCTGTCTCTGTCTATGTCTCTGTCTCTGTCTCCGTCTCTTTCTCTGTCTGAGACTCTGCCTCTGTCTCTGTCTCAGTCTCAGTCTCTGCCTCCGTCTCTGTCTCTGCCTCTGTCTCAGTCTCTGCGTCTGTCTCTGTCCCTGTCTCTGTCTCTGTCTCTGTCTCTGTCTCTGTCTCTGTCTCTGTCTCTGTCTCTGTCTCTGTCTCTGTCTCTGTCTCTGTCTCTGTCTCTGACTCTGTCTCTGTCTCTGTCTCTGTCTCTGTCTCTGTCTCTGTCTCTGTCTCTGTCTCCGTCTCTGCGTCTGTCTCTGTCTCTGCCTCTGTCTCTGTCTCTGTCTCTGTCTCTGTCTCTGTCTCTGCGTCTGTCTCTGTCTCCGTCTCTGTCTCTGTCTCTGTCTCTGTCTCTGTCTCTGTCTCTGTCTCTGTCTCTGTCTCTGTCTCTGTCTCTGTCTCTGTCTCTGTCTCTGTCTCTGTCTCTGTCTCTGTCTCTGTCTCTGTCTCTGTCTCTGTCTCTGTCCCTGTCTCTGTCTCTCTCTCTGTCTCTGTCTCTGTCTGTGTCTCTTTCTCTGTCTGAGACACTGCCTCTGTCTCCGCCTCCGTCTCTGTCCCTGGCTCTGTCTCTGCCTCTGTCTCCGTCTCTGTCTCTGTCTCTGTCTCTGTCCCCGTATCTGTCTCTGTCTCCGTCTCTGTCTCTGTCTCTGTCTCCGTATCTGTCTCTGTCTATGTCTCTGTCTCTGTCTCCGTCTCTTTCTCTGTCTGAGACTCTGCCTCTGTCTCTGTCTCTGTCACTGTCTCTGCCTCCGTTTCTGTCTCTGTCTCCGCCTCTGTCTCTGTCTCTGTCTCTGTCTCTGTCTCTGTATCTGTCTCTGTCTCTGTCTCTGTCCCTGCCTCTGTCTCTGTCTCTGTCTTTGTCTCTGTCTCCGCCTCTGTCTCTGTCTCTGTCTCTGTCTCTGTCTCTGTCTCTGTCTCTGTCTCTGTCTCTGTCTCTGTCTCTGTCTCTGTCTCTGTCTCTGTCTCTGCCTCTGTCTCAGTCCCTGCGTCTGTCTCCGTCTTTGTCTCCGTCTCTGTCTCTGTCTCTGTCTCTGTCTCTGCCTCCGTCGCTCTCTCTCCCTCTGTCTCTGTCTCTATCTCTGCCTCTGTCTCTGTCTCTGTCTCTGTCTCTGTCTCTGTCTCTGTCTCTACCTCTGTCTCTGTCTCTCTCTCTCTGTCTGCGTCTCTGTCTCTGTCTCTGTCTCGGTCTTTGTCTCCGTCTCTGTCTCTGTCTCTGTCTCTGTCTCTCCCTCTGTCTCAGTCTCTGCGTCTGTCTCGGTCTCTGTCTCTGCCTCTGCGTCTGTCTCTGTCTCTGTCTCTGTCTCTGTCTCTGTCTCTGCCTCTCTCTCTGTCTCTGTCTCTGTCTCTGTCTCTGTCTCTGTCACTGCCCCTGTCTCTGTCTCTGTCTCTCTCTGTCGCTGTCTCTTCCTCTGTCTGAGACCCTGCCTCTGTCTCTGTCTCTGTCTCCGTCCCTGCCTCTGTCTCTGTCTCTGTCTTTGTCTCTGTCTCTGTCTCTGTCTCTGTCTCTGTCTCAGTCTCTGTCTCTGTCTCTGTCTCCGTCTCTGTCTCCGTCTCTGTCTTGGTCTCTGTTTCTGTCTCTGTCTCTGTCTCCGTCTCTGTCTCTGTCTCTGTCTCTGTCTCTGTCTCCGTATCTGTCTCTGTCTCTGTCTCTGTCTCTGTCTCCGTCTCTTTCTCTGTCTGAGACTCTGCCTCTGTCTCTGTCTCTGTCACTGTCTCTGCCCCGTCTCTGTCTCTGTCTCCGCCTCTGTCTCTGTCTCTGTCTCTGTCTCTGTCTCTGTATCTGTCTCTGTCTCTGTCTCTGTCCCTGCCTCTGTCTCAGTCTCTGTCTTTGTCTCTGTCTCTGTCTCTGTCTCTGTCTCTGTCTCTGTCTCTGACTCTGTCTCTGTCTCTGTCTCTGTCTCTGTCTCTGTCTCTGTCTCTGTCTCTGTCTCTGTCTCTGTCTCTGCGTCTGTCTCTGTCTCTGTCTCTGTCTCTGTCTCTGTCTCTGTCTCTGTCTCTGTCTCTGTCTCTGTCTCTGTCTCTGTCTCTGTCTCTGTCTCTGTCTCTGTCTCTGTCTCTGTCTCTGTCTCTGTCTCTGTCGCTGTCTCTGCCCTTGTCTCTGTCGCTGTCTCTGCCTCTGTCTCAGTCCCTGCGTCTGTCTCCGTCTTTGTCTCCGTCTCTGTCTCTATCTCTGTCTCTGTCTCTGTCTCTGTCTCTATCTCTGTCTCTGCGTCTGTCTCTGTCTCTGTCTCTGTCTCTGTCTCTGTCTCTGTCTCTGTCTCTGTCTCTGTCTCTGTCTCTGTCTCTGTCTCTGTCCCTGCCTCTGTCTCTGTCTCTATCTTTGTCTCTGTCTCTGTCTCTGTCTCTGTCTCTGTCTCTGACTCTGTCTCTGTCTCTGTCTCCGTCTCTGTCTCTGTCTCTGTCTCTGTCTCTGTCTCTGTCTCTGCGTCTGTCTCTGTCTCTGTCTCTGTCTCTGTCTCTGTCTCTGCGTCTGTCTCTGTCTCTGTCTCTGTCTCTGTCTCTGTCTCTGTCTCTGTCTCTGTCTCTGTCTCTGTCTCTGTCTCTGTCTCTGTCTCTGTCTCTGTCTCTGTCTCTGTCTCTGTCTCTGTCTCTGTCTCTGTCTCTGTCGCTGTCTCTGCCCTTGTCTCTGTCGCTGTCTCTGCCTCTGTCTCAGTCCCTGCGTCTGTCTCCGTCTTTGTCTCCGTCCCTGTCTCTGTCTCTGTCTCTGTCTCTGTCTCTGTCTCTGTCTCTGTCTCTGTCTCTGTCTCTGTCTCTGTCTCTGTCTCTGTCTCTGTCTCTGTCTCTGTCTCTGTCTCTGTCTCTGTCTCTGTCTCTGTCTCTGTCTCTGTCTCTGTCTCTGTCTCTGTCTCTGTCTCTGTCTCTGTCTCTGTCTCTGCGTCTGTCTCTGTCTCTGTCTCTGTCTCTGTCTCTGTCTCTGTCTCTGTCTCTGTCTCTGTCTCTGTCTCTGTCTCTGTCTCTGTCTCTGTCTCTGTCTCTGTCTCTGTCTCTGTCTCTGTCTCTGTCTCTGTCTCTGTCTCTGTCTCTGTCGCTGTCTCTGCCCTTGTCTCTGTCGCTGTCTCTGCCTCTGTCTCAGTCCCTGCGTCTGTCTCCGTCTTTGTCTCCGTCCCTGTCTCTGTCTCTGTCTCTGTCTCTGTCTCTGTCTCTGTCTCTGTCTCTGCGTCTGTCTCGGTCTCTGTTTCTGTCTCTGTCTCTGTCTCCGTCTCTGTCTCTGTCTCTGTCTCTGTCTCTGTCTCCGTATCTGTCTCTGTCTCTGTCTCTGTCTCTGTCTCCGTCTCTTTCTCTGTCTGAGACTCTGCCTCTGTCTCTGTCTCTGTCACTGTCTCTGCCCCGTCTCTGTCTCTGTCTCCGCCTCTGTCTCTGTCTCTGTCTCTGTCTCTGTCTCTGTATCTGTCTCTGTCTCTGTCTCTGTCCCTGCCTCTGTCTCTGTCTCTATCTTTGTCTCTGTCTCTGTCTCTGTCTCTGTCTCTGTCTCTGTCTCTGTCTCTGTCTCTGTCTCTGTCTCTGTCTCTGTCTCTGTCTCTGTCTCTGTCTCTGTCTCTGTCTCTGCGTCCGTCTCTGTCTCTGTCTCTGTCTCTGTCTCTGTCTCTGTCTCTGTCTCTGTCTCTGTCTCTGTCTCTGTCTCTGTCTCTGTCTCTGTCTCTGTCTCTGTCTCTGTCTCTGTCTCTGTCTCTGTCTCTGTCTCTGTCTCTGTCTCTGTCTCTGTCTCTGTCTCTGTCTCTGTCTCTGTCTCTGTCTCTGTCTCTGTCTCTGTCTCTGTCTCTGTCTCTGTCTCTGTCTCTGTCTCTGTCTCTGTCTCTCTCTCTGTCTCTGTCTCTGTCTCTGTCGCTGTCTCTGCCCTTGTCTCTGTCGCTGTCTCTGCCTCTGTCTCAGTCCCTGCGTCTGTCTCCGTCTTTGTCTCCGTCTCTGTCTCTATCTCTGTCTCTGTCTCTGTCTCTGTCTCTATCTCTGTCTCTGCGTCTGTCTCTGTCTCTGTCTCTGTCTCTGTCTCTGTCTCTGTCTCTGTCTCTGTCTCTGTCTCTGTCTCTGTCTCTGTCTCTGTCTCTGTCTCTGTCCCTGCCTCTGTCTCTGTCTCTATCTTTGTCTCTGTCTCTGTCTCTGTCTCTGTCTCTGCCTCTGTCTCTGTCTCTGTCTCTGTCTCAGTCTCAGTCTCTGCCTCCGTCTCTGTCTCTGCCTCTGTCTCAGTCTCTGCGTCTGTCTCTGTCCCTGTCTCTGTCTCTGTCTCTGTCTCTGTCTCTGTCTCTGTCTCTGTCTCTGTCTCTGTCTCTGTCTCTGTCTCTGTCTCTGTCTCTGTCTCTGTCTCTGACTCTGTCTCTGTCTCTGTCTCTGTCTCTGTCTCTGTCTCCGTCTCTGCGTCTGTCTCTGTCTCTGCCTCTGTCTCTGTCTCTGTCTCTGTCTCTGTCTCTGTCTCTGCGTCTGTCTCTGTCTCTGTCTCTGTCTCTGTCTCTGTCTCTGTCTCTGTCTCTGTCTCTGTCTCTGTCTCTGTCTCTGTCTCTGTCTCTGTCTCTGTCTCTGTCTCTGTCTCTGTCTCTGTCTCTGTCTCTGTCTCTGTCCCTGTCTCTGTCTCTCTCTCTGTCTCTGTCTCTGTCTGTGTCTCTTTCTCTGTCTGAGACACTGCCTCTGTCTCCGCCTCCGTCTCTGTCCCTGGCTCTGTCTCTGCCTCTGTCTCCGTCTCTGTCTCTGTCTCTGTCTCTGTCCCCGTATCTGTCTCTGTCTCCGTCTCTGTCTCTGTCTCTGTCTCCGTATCTGTCTCTGTCTATGTCTCTGTCTCTGTCTCCGTCTCTTTCTCTGTCTGAGACTCTGCCTCTGTCTCTGTCTCTGTCACTGTCTCTGCCTCCGTTTCTGTCTCTGTCTCCGCCTCTGTCTCTGTCTCTGTCTCTGTCTCTGTCTCTGTATCTGTCTCTGTCTCTGTCTCTGTCCCTGCCTCTGTCTCTGTCTCTGTCTTTGTCTCTGTCTCCGCCTCTGTCTCTGTCTCTGTCTCTGTCTCTGTCTCTGTATCTGTCTCTGTCTCTGTCTCTGTCCCTGCCTCTGTCTCTGTCTCTGTCTTTGTCTCTGTCTCTGTCTCTGTCTCTGTCTCTGTCTCTGTCTCTGACTCTGTCTCTGTCTCTGTCTCTGTCTCTGTCTCTGTTTCTGTCTCTGTCTCTGTCTCTGTCTCTGTCTCTGTCTCTGTCTCTGTCTCTGTCTCTGTCTCTGTCTCTGTCTCTGTCTCTGCCTCTGTCTCAGTCCCTGCGTCTGTCTCCGTCTTTGTCTCCGTCTCTGTCTCTGTCTCTGTCTCTGTCTCTGCCTCCGTCGCTCTCTCTCCCTCTGTCTCTGTCTCTATCTCTGCCTCTGTCTCTGTCTCTGTCTCTGTCTCTGTCTCTGTCTCTGTCTCTACCTCTGTCTCTGTCTCTCTCTCTCTGTCTGCGTCTCTGTCTCTGTCTCTGTCTCGGTCTTTGTCTCCGTCTCTGTCTCTGTCTCTGTCTCTGTCTCTCCCTCTGTCTCAGTCTCTGCGTCTGTCTCGGTCTCTGTCTCTGCCTCTGCGTCTGTCTCTGTCTCTGTCTCTGTCTCTGTCTCTGTCTCTGCCTCTCTCTCTGTCTCTGTCTCTGTCTCTGTCTCTGTCTCTGTCACTGCCCCTGTCTCTGTCTCTGTCTCTCTCTGTCGCTGTCTCTTCCTCTGTCTGAGACCCTGCCTCTGTCTCTGTCTCTGTCTCCGTCCCTGCCTCTGTCTCTGTCTCTGTCTTTGTCTCTGTCTCTGTCTCTGTCTCTGTCTCTGTCTCAGTCTCTGTCTCTGTCTCTGTCTCCGTCTCTGTCTCCGTCTCTGTCTTGGTCTCTGTTTCTGTCTCTGTCTCTGTCTCCGTCTCTGTCTCTGTCTCTGTCTCTGTCTCTGTCTCCGTATCTGTCTCTGTCTCTGTCTCTGTCTCTGTCTCCGTCTCTTTCTCTGTCTGAGACTCTGCCTCTGTCTCTGTCTCTGTCACTGTCTCTGCCCCGTCTCTGTCTCTGTCTCCGCCTCTGTCTCTGTCTCTGTCTCTGTCTCTGTCTCTGTATCTGTCTCTGTCTCTGTCTCTGTCCCTGCCTCTGTCTCAGTCTCTGTCTTTGTCTCTGTCTCTGTCTCTGTCTCTGTCTCTGTCTCTGTCTCTGACTCTGTCTCTGTCTCTGTCTCTGTCTCTGTCTCTGTCTCTGTCTCTGTCTCTGTCTCTGTCTCTGTCTCTGCGTCTGTCTCTGTCTCTGTCTCTGTCTCTGTCTCTGTCTCTGTCTCTGTCTCTGTCTCTGTCTCTGTCTCTGTCTCTGTCTCTGTCTCTGTCTCTGTCTCTGTCTCTGTCTCTGTCTCAGTCTCTGTCTCTGTCTCTGTCGCTGTCTCTGCCCTTGTCTCTGTCGCTGTCTCTGCCTCTGTCTCAGTCCCTGCGTCTGTCTCCGTCTTTGTCTCCGTCTCTGTCTCTATCTCTGTCTCTGTCTCTGTCTCTGTCTCTATCTCTGTCTCTGCGTCTGTCTCTGTCTCTGTCTCTGTCTCCGTCTCTGTCTCTGTCTCTGTCTCTGTCTCTGTCTCTGTCTCTGTCTCTGTCCCTGCCTCTGTCTCTGTCTCTATCTTTGTCTCTGTCTCTGTCTCTGTCTCTGTCTCTGTCTCTGTCTCTGACTCTGTCTCTGTCTCTGTCTCCGTCTCTGTCTCTGTCTCTGTCTCTGTCTCTGTCTCTGTCTCTGCGTCTGTCTCTGTCTCTGTCTCTGTCTCTGTCTCTGCGTCTGTCTCTGTCTCTGTCTCTGTCTCTGTCTCTGTCTCTGTCTCTGTCTCTGTCTCTGTCTCTGTCTCTGTCTCTGTCTCTGTCTCTGTCTCTGTCTCTGTCTCTGTCTCTGTCTCTGTCTCTGTCGCTGTCTCTGCCCTTGTCTCTGTCGCTGTCTCTGCCTCTGTCTCAGTCCCTGCGTCTGTCTCCGTCTTTGTCTCCGTCCCTGTCTCTGTCTCTGTCTCTGTCTCTGTCTCTGTCTCTGTCTCTGTCTCTGTCTCTGTCTCTGTCTCTGTCTCTGTCT
This sequence comes from Megachile willughbiella, assembly GCA_945859595.2. Taxonomy (NCBI): domain Eukaryota; kingdom Metazoa; phylum Arthropoda; class Insecta; order Hymenoptera; family Megachilidae; genus Megachile; species Megachile willughbiella. Next base: position 427,826 of record CAMAOD020000172.1, read on the forward strand.
CTGTCTCTGTCTCTGTCTCTGTCTCTGTCTCTGTCTCTGTCTCTGTCTCTGTCTCTGACTCTGTCTCTGTCTCTGTCTCTGTCTCTGTCTCTGTCTCTGTCTCTGTCTCTGTCTCTGTCTCTGTCTCTGTCTCTGTCTCTGTCTCTGTCTCTGTCTCTGTCTCTGTCTCTGTCTCTGTCTCTGTCTCTGTCTCTGTCTCTGTCTCTGTCTCTGTCTCTGTCTCTGTCTCTGTCTCTGTCTCTGTCTCTGTCTCTGTCTCTGTCTCTGTCTCTGTCTCTGTCTCTGTCTCTGTCTCTGTCTCTGTCTCTGTCTCTGTCTCTGTCGCTGTCTCTGCCCTTGTCTCTGTCGCTGTCTCTGCCTCTGTCTCAGTCCCTGCGTCTGTCTCCGTCTTTGTCTCCGTCTCTGTCTCTATCTCTGTCTCTGTCTCTGTCTCTGTCTCTATCTCTGTCTCTGCGTCTGTCTCTGTCTCTGTCTCTGTCTCTGTCTCTGTCTCTGTCTCTGTCTCTGTCTCTGTCTCTGTCTCTGTCTCTGTCCCTGCCTCTGTCTCTGTCTCTATCTTTGTCTCTGTCTCTGTCTCTGTCTCTGTCTCTGCCTCTGTCTCTGTCTCTGTCTCTGTCTCAGTCTCAGTCTCTGCCTCCGTCTCTGTCTCTGCCTCTGTCTCAGTCTCTGCGTCTGTCTCTGTCCCTGTCTCTGTCTCTGTCTCTGTCTCTGTCTCTGTCTCTGTCTCTGTCTCTGTCTCTGTCTCTGTCTCTGTCTCTGTCTCTGTCTCTGTCTCTGACTCTGTCTCTGTCTCTGTCTCTGTCTCTGTCTCTGTCTCTGTCTCTGTCTCTGTCTCCGTCTCTGCGTCTGTCTCTGTCTCTGCCTCTGTCTCTGTCTCTGTCTCTGTCTCTGTCTCTGTCTCTGCGTCTGTCTCTGTCTCTGTCTCTGTCTCTGTCTCTGTCTCTGTCTCTGTCTCTGTCTCTGTCTCTGTCTCTGTCTCTGTCTCTGTCTCTGTCTCTGTCTCTGTCTCTGTCTCTGTCTCTGTCTCTGTCTCTGTCTCTGTCTCTGTCTCTGTCTCTGTCCCTGTCTCTGTCTCTCTCTCTGTCTCTGTCTCTGTCTGTGTCTCTTTCTCTGTCTGAGACACTGCCTCTGTCTCCGCCTCCGTCTCTGTCCCTGGCTCTGTCTCTGCCTCTGTCTCCGTCTCTGTCTCTGTCTCTGTCTCTGTCCCCGTATCTGTCTCTGTCTCCGTCTCTGTCTCTGTCTCTGTCTCCGTATCTGTCTCTGTCTATGTCTCTGTCTCTGTCTCCGTCTCTTTCTCTGTCTGAGACTCTGCCTCTGTCTCTGTCTCTGTCACTGTCTCTGCCTCCGTTTCTGTCTCTGTCTCCGCCTCTGTCTCTGTCTCTGTCTCTGTCTCTGTCTCTGTATCTGTCTCTGTCTCTGTCTCTGTCCCTGCCTCTGTCTCTGTCTCTGTCTTTGTCTCTGTCTCCGCCTCTGTCTCTGTCTCTGTCTCTGTCTCTGTCTCTGTATCTGTCTCTGTCTCTGTCTCTGTCCCTGCCTCTGTCTCTGTCTCTGTCTTTGTCTCTGTCTCTGTCTCTGTCTCTGTCTCTGTCTCTGTCTCTGACTCTGTCTCTGTCTCTGTCTCTGTCTCTGTCTCTGTTTCTGTCTCTGTCTCTGTCTCTGTCTCTGTCTCTGTCTCTGTCTCTGTCTCTGTCTCTGTCTCTGTCTCTGTCTCTGTCTCTGCCTCTGTCTCAGTCCCTGCGTCTGTCTCCGTCTTTGTCTCCGTCTCTGTCTCTGTCTCTGTCTCTGTCTCTGCCTCCGTCGCTCTCTCTCCCTCTGTCTCTGTCTCTATCTCTGCCTCTGTCTCTGTCTCTGTCTCTGTCTCTGTCTCTGTCTCTGTCTCTACCTCTGTCTCTGTCTCTCTCTCTCTGTCTGCGTCTCTGTCTCTGTCTCTGTCTCGGTCTTTGTCTCCGTCTCTGTCTCTGTCTCTGTCTCTGTCTCTCCCTCTGTCTCAGTCTCTGCGTCTGTCTCGGTCTCTGTCTCTGCCTCTGCGTCTGTCTCTGTCTCTGTCTCTGTCTCTGTCTCTGTCTCTGCCTCTCTCTCTGTCTCTGTCTCTGTCTCTGTCTCTGTCTCTGTCACTGCCCCTGTCTCTGTCTCTGTCTCTCTCTGTCGCTGTCTCTTCCTCTGTCTGAGACCCTGCCTCTGTCTCTGTCTCTGTCTCCGTCCCTGCCTCTGTCTCTGTCTCTGTCTTTGTCTCTGTCTCTGTCTCTGTCTCTGTCTCTGTCTCAGTCTCTGTCTCTGTCTCTGTCTCCGTCTCTGTCTCCGTCTCTGTCTTGGTCTCTGTTTCTGTCTCTGTCTCTGTCTCCGTCTCTGTCTCTGTCTCTGTCTCTGTCTCTGTCTCCGTATCTGTCTCTGTCTCTGTCTCTGTCTCTGTCTCCGTCTCTTTCTCTGTCTGAGACTCTGCCTCTGTCTCTGTCTCTGTCACTGTCTCTGCCCCGTCTCTGTCTCTGTCTCCGCCTCTGTCTCTGTCTCTGTCTCTGTCTCTGTCTCTGTATCTGTCTCTGTCTCTGTCCCTGCCTCTGTCTCAGTCTCTGTCTTTGTCTCTGTCTCTGTCTCTGTCTCTGTCTCTGTCTCTGTCTCTGACTCTGTCTCTGTCTCTGTCTCTGTCTCTGTCTCTGTCTCTGTCTCTGTCTCTGTCTCTGTCTCTGTCTCTGCGTCTGTCTCTGTCTCTGTCTCTGTCTCTGTCTCTGTCTCTGTCTCTGTCTCTGTCTCTGTCTCTGTCTCTGTCTCTGTCTCTGTCTCTGTCTCTGTCTCTGTCTCTGTCTCAGTCTCTGTCTCTGTCTCTGTCGCTGTCTCTGCCCTTGTCTCTGTCGCTGTCTCTGCCTCTGTCTCAGTCCCTGCGTCTGTCTCCGTCTTTGTCTCCGTCTCTGTCTCTATCTCTGTCTCTGTCTCTGTCTCTGTCTCTATCTCTGTCTCTGCGTCTGTCTCTGTCTCTGTCTCTGTCTCCGTCTCTGTCTCTGTCTCTGTCTCTGTCTCTGTCTCTGTCTCTGTCTCTGTCCCTGCCTCTGTCTCTGTCTCTATCTTTGTCTCTGTCTCTGTCTCTGTCTCTGTCTCTGTCTCTGTCTCTGACTCTGTCTCTGTCTCTGTCTCCGTCTCTGTCTCTGTCTCTGTCTCTGTCTCTGTCTCTGTCTCTGCGTCTGTCTCTGTCTCTGTCTCTGTCTCTGTCTCTGTCTCTGCGTCTGTCTCTGTCTCTGTCTCTGTCTCTGTCTCTGTCTCTGTCTCTGTCTCTGTCTCTGTCTCTGTCTCTGTCTCTGTCTCTGTCTCTGTCTCTGTCTCTGTCTCTGTCTCTGTCTCTGTCGCTGTCTCTGCCCTTGTCTCTGTCGCTGTCTCTGCCTCTGTCTCAGTCCCTGCGTCTGTCTCCGTCTTTGTCTCCGTCCCTGTCTCTGTCTCTGTCTCTGTCTCTGTCTCTGTCTCTGTCTCTGTCTCTGTCTCTGTCTCTGTCTCTGTCTCTGTCTCTGTCTCTGTCTCTGTCTCTGTCTCTGTCTCTGTCTCTGTCTCTGTCTCTGTCTCTGTCTCTGACTCTGTCTCTGTCTCTGTCTCTGTCTCTGTCTCTGTCTCTGTCTCTGTCTCTGTCTCTGCGTCTGTCTCTGTCTCTGTCTCTGTCTCTGTCTCTGTCTCTGTCTCTGTCTCTGTCTCTGTCTCTGTCTCTGTCTCTGTCTCTGTCTCTGTCTCTGTCTCTGTCTCTGTCTCTGTCTCTGTCTCTGTCTCTGTCTCTGTCTCTGTCTCTGTCTCCGCCTCTGTCTCTGTCTCTGTCTCTGTCTCTGTCTCTGTATCTGTCTCTGTCTCTGTCTCTGTCCCTGCCTCTGTCTCTGTCTCTATCTTTGTCTCTGTCTCTGTCTCTGTCTCTGTCTCTGTCTCTGTCTCTGGTCTCTGTCTCTGTCTCTGTCTCTGTCTCTGTCTCTGTCTCTGTCTCTGCGTCCGTCTCTGTCTCTGTCTCTGTCTCTGTCTCTGTCTCTGTCTCTGTCTCTGTCTCTGTCTCTGTCTCTGTCTCTGTCTCTGTCTCTGTCTCTGTCTCTGTCTCTGTCTCTGTCTCTGTCTCTGTCTCTGTCTCTGTCTCTGTCTCTGTCTCTGTCTCTGTCTCTGTCTCTGTCTCTGTCTCTGTCTCTGTCTCTGTCTCTGTCTCTGTCTCTGTCTCTGTCTCTGTCTCTGTCTCTGTCTCTGTCTCTGTCTCTGTCTCTGTCTCTGTCTCTGTCTCTGTCTCTGTCTCTGTCTCTGTCTCTGTCGCTGTCTCTGCCCTTGTCTCTGTCGCTGTCTCTGCCTCTGTCTCAGTCCCTGCGTCTGTCTCCGTCTTTGTCTCCGTCTCTGTCTCTATCTCTGTCTCTGTCTCTGTCTCTGTCTCTGTCTCTGTCTCTGCGTCTGTCTCTGTCTCTGTCTCTGTCTCTGTCTCTGTCTCTGTCTCTGTCTCTGTCTCTGTCCCTGCCTCTGTCTCTGTCTCTATCTTTGTCTCTGTCTCTGTCTCTGTCTCTGTCTCTGTCTCTGTCTCTGTCTCTGTCTCTGACTCTGTCTCTGTCTCTGTCTCTGTCTCTGTCTCTGTCTCTGTCTCTGTCTCTGTCTCTGTCTCTGTCTCTGTCTCTGTCTCTGTCTCTGTCTCTGTCGCTGTCTCTTCCTCTGTCTCTGTCTCCGTCTCTGTCTCTGTCTCTGTCTCTGTCTCTGTCTCTGCCTCTGTCTCTGTCCCGGTATCTGTCTCTGTCCCTGTTTCTGTCTCTGTCTCTGTCCCTGCCTGTGTGTCTGCCTCTGTCTCCGTCTCTGTCTCTGACTCTGTCTCTGTCTCTATCGCCGTCTCTGTCTCTGTCTCTGACTCTGTCTCTTTCTCTGTCTGAGACTCTGCCTCTGTCTCTGTCTCTGTCACTGTCTCTGCCTCCGTCTCTGTCTCTGTCTCTGTCTCTGTCTCTGTCTCTGTCTCTGTCTCTGTCTCTGTCTCTGTCTCTGTCTCCGTCCCTGCCTCTGTCTCTGTCTCTGTCTTTGTCTCTGTCTCTGTCTCTGTCTCTGTCTCTGTCTCTGTCTCTGTCTCCGTCTCTGTCTCCGTCTCTGTCTCGGTCTCTGTTTCTGTCTCTGTCTCTGTCTCCGTCTCTGTCTCCGTATCTGTCTCTGTCTCTGTCTCTGTCTCTGTCTCTGTCTCTGTCTCTGTCTCTGTCTCTGTCTCTGTCTCTGTCTCTGTCTCTGTCTCTGTCTCTGTCTCCGTATCTGTCTCTGTCTCTGTCTCTGTCTCTGTCTCCGTCTCTTTCTCTGTCTGAGACTCTACCTCTGTCTCTGTCTCTGTCACTGTCTCTGTCTCTCTCTCTGTCTGTGTCTCTGTCTCTGTCTCGGTCTTTGTCTCCGTCTCTGCCTCTGTCTCTGTCTCTGCCTCTGTCTCTGTCTCTGTCTCCGTCTCTTTCTCTGTCTGAGACTCTACCTCTGTCTCTGTCTCTGTCTCTGTCTCTGTCTCTGTCTCTGTCTCCGTCTCTGTCTCTGTCTCTGTCTCTGTCTCTGTCTCTGTCTCTGTCTCTGTCTCTGTCTCTGTCTCTGTCTCTGTCTCTGTCTCTGTCTCTGTCTCTGTCTCTGTCTCTGTCTCTGTCTCTGTCTCTGTCTCTGTCTCTGTCTCTGTCCCTGTCTCTGTCTCTCTCTCTGTCTCTGTCTCTGTCTGTGTCTCTTTCTCTGTCTGAGACACTGCCTCTGTCTCCGTCTCCGTCTCTGTCCCTGGCTCTGTCTCTGCCTCTGTCTCCGTCTCTGTCTCTGTCTCTGTCTCTGTCTCTGACTCTGTCTCTTTCTCTGTCTGAGACTCTGCCTCTGTCTCTGCCTCTGTCTCAGTCCCTGCGTCTGTCTCCGTCTTTGTCTCCGTCTCTGTCTCTATCTCTGTCTCTGTCTCTGTCTCTGTCTCTATCTCTGTCTCTGCGTCTGTCTCTGTCTCTGTCTCTGTCTCTGTCTCTGTCTCTGTCTCTGTCTCTGTCTCTGTCTCTGTCTCTGTCTCTGTCTCTGTCTCTGTCTCTGTCTCTGTATCTGTCTCTGTCCCTGCCTCTGTCTCTGTCTCTATCTTTGTCTCTGTCTCTGTCTCTGTCTCTGTCTCTGTCTCTGACTCTGTCTCTGTCTCTGTCTCCGTCTCTGTCTCTGTCTCTGTCTCTGTCTCTGTCTCTGTCTCTGCGTCTGTCTCTGTCTCTGTCTCTGTCTCTGTCTCTGTCTCTGTCTCTGCGTCTGTCTCTGTCTCTGTCTCTGTCTCTGTCTCTGTCTCTGTCTCTGTCTCTGTCTCTGTCTCCGTCTCTGTCTCTATCTCTGTCTCTGTCTCTGTCTCTGTCTCTGTCTCTGTCTCTGCGTCTGTCTCTGTCTCTGTCTCTGTCTCTGTCTCTGTCTCTGTCTCTGTCTCTGTCTCTGTCTCTGTCTCTGTCTCTGACTCTGTCTCTGTCTCTGTCTCTGTCTCTGTCTCTGTCTCTGTCTCTGTCTCTGTCTCTGTCTCTGACTCTGTCTCTGTCTCTGTCTCTGTCTCTGTCTCTGTCTCTGTCTCTGTCTCTGTCTCTGTCTCTGCGTCTGTCTCTGTCTCTGTCTCTGTCTCTGTCTCTGTCTCTGTCTCTGTCTCTGTCTCTGTCTCTGTCTCTATCTCTGTCTCTGCGTCTGTCTCTGTCTCTGTCTCTGTCTCTGTCTCTGTCTCTGTCTCTGTCTCTGTCTCTGTCTCTGTCTCTGTCTCTGTCTCTGTATCTGTCTCTGTCCCTGCCTCTGTCTCTGTCTCTATCTTTGTCTCTGTCTCTGTCTCTGTCTCTGTCTCTGTCTCTGACTCTGTCTCTGTCTCTGTCTCCGTCTCTGTCTCTGTCTCTGTCTCTGTCTCTGTCTCTGTCTCTGCGTCTGTCTCTGTCTCTGTCTCTGTCTCTGTCTCTGTCTCTGTCTCTGCGTCTGTCTCTGTCTCTGTCTCTGTCTCTGTCTCTGTCTCTGTCTCTGTCTCTGTCTCTGTCTCTGTCTCTGTCTCTGTCTCTGTCTCTGTCTCTGTCTCTGTCTCTGTCTCTGTCTCTGTCTCTGTCTCTGTCTCTGTCTCTGTCTCTGTCTCTGTCTCTGTCTCTGTCTCTGTCTCTGTCGCTGTCTCTGCCCTTGTCTCTGTCGCTGTCTCTGCCTCTGTCTCAGTCCCTGCGTCTGTCTCCGTCTTTGTCTCCGTCTCTGTCTCTATCTCTGTCTCTGTCTCTGTCTCTGTCTCTGTCTCTGTCTCTGCGTCTGTCTCTGTCTCTATCTTTGTCTCTGTCTCTGTCTCTGTCTCTGTCTCTGTCTCTGTCTCTGACTCTGTCTCTGTCTCTGTCTCTGTCTCTGTCTCTGTCTCTGTCTCTGTCTCTGTCTCTGTCTCTGTCTCTGCGTCTGTCTCTGTCTGTGTCTCTGTCTCTGTCTCTGTCTCTGTCTCTGTCTCTGTCTCTGTCTCTGTCTCTGTCTCTGTCTCTGTCTCTGTCTCTGTCTCTGTCTCTGTCTCTGTCTCTGTCTCTGTCTCTGTCTCTGTCTCTGTCTCTGTCTCTGTCTCTGTCTCTGTCTCTGTCTCTGTCTTGTCTCTGTCTCTGTCTCTGTCTCTGTCGCTGTCTCTGCCCTTGTCTCTGTCGCTGTCTCTGCCTCTGTCTCAGTCCCTGCGTCTGTCTCCGTCTTTGTCTCCGTCTCTGTCTCTATCTCTATCTCTGTCTCTGTCTCTGTCTCTGCGTCTGTCTCTGTCTCTGTCTCTGTCTCTGTCTCTGTCTCTGCGTCTGTCTCTGTCTCTGTCTCTGTCTCTGTCTCTGTCTCTGTCTCTGTCTCTGTCTCTGTCTCTGTCTCTGTCTCTGTCTCTATCTCTGTCTCTGTCTCTGTCTCTGTCTCTGTCTCTGTCTCTGTCTCTGTCTCTGTCTCTGTCTCTGTCTCTGTCTCTGTCTCTGTCTCTGTCTCTGTCTCTGTCTCTGTCTCTGTCTCTGTCTCTGTCTCTGTCTCTGTCTCTGTCTCTGTCTCTGTCTCTGTCTCTGTCTCTGTCTCTGTCTCTGTCGCTGTCTCTGCCCTTGTCTCTGTCGCTGTCTCTGCCTCTGTCTCAGTCCCTGCGTCTGTCTCCGTCTTTGTCTCCGTCTCTGTCTCTATCTCTATCTCTGTCTCTGTCTCTGTCTCTGTCTCTGTCTCTGTCTCTGTCTCTGCGTCTGTCTCTGTCTCTGTCTCTGTCTCTGTCTCTGTCTCTGTCTCTGTCTCTGTCTCTGTCTCTGTCTCTATCTCTGTCTCTGTCTCTGTCTCTGTCTCTGTCTCTGTCTCTGTCTCTGTCTCTGTCTCTGTCTCTGTCTCTGTCTCTGTCTCTGTCTCTGTCTCTGTCTCTGTCTCTGTCTCTGTCTCTGTCTCTGTGTCTGTCTCTGTCGCTGTCTCTGCCCTTGTCTCTGTCGCTGTCTCTGCCTCTGTCTCAGTCCCTGCGTCTGTCTCCGTCTTTGTCTCCGTCTCTGTCTCTATCTCTGTCTCTGTCTCTGTCTCTGTCTCTGTCTCTGTCTCTGCGTCTGTCTCTGTCTCTGTCTCTGTCTCTGTCTCTGTCTCTGTCTCTGTCTCTGTCTCTGTCTCTGTCTCTGACTCTGTCTCTGTCTCTGTCTCTGTCTCTGTCTCTGTCTCTGTCTCTGTCTCTGTCTCTGTCTCTGTCTCTGTCTCTGACTCTGTCTCTGTCTCTGTCTCTGTCTCTGTCTCTGTCTCTGTCTCTGTCTCTGTCTCTGTCTCTGCGTCTGTCTCTGTCTCTGTCTCTGTCTCTGTCTCTGTCTCTGTCTCTGTCTCTGTCTCTGTCTCTTTCTCTGTCTGAGACTCTACCTCTGTCTCTGTCTCTGTCACTGTCTCTGTCTCTCTCTCTGTCTGTGTCTCTGTCTCTGTCTCGGTCTTTGTCTCCGTCTCTGTCTCTGTCTCTGTCTGTGCCTCTGTCTCTGTCTCTGTCTCCGTCTCTTTCTCTGTCTGAGACTCTACCTCTGTCTCTGTCTCTGTCCCTGTCTCTGTCTCTGTCTCTGTCTCTGTCTCTGTCTCTGTCTCTGTCTCTGTCTCTGTCTCTGTCTCTGTCTCTGTCTCTGTCTCTGTCTCTGTCTCTGTCTCTGTCTCTGTCTCTGTCTCTGTCTCTGTCTCTGGCTCTGTCTCTGTCTCTGTCTCTGTCTCTGTCTCTGTCCCTGTCTCTGTCTCTCTCTCTGTCTCTGTCTCTGTCTGTGTCTCTTTCTCTGTCTGAGACACTGCCTCTGTCTCCGTCTCCGTCTCTGTCCCTGGCTCTGTCTCTGCCTCTGTCTCCGTCTCTGTCTCTGTCTCTGTCTCTGTCTCTGACTCTGTCTCTTTCTCTGTCTGAGACTCTGCCTCTGTCTCTGCCTCTGTCTCAGTCCCTGCGTCTGTCTCCGTCTTTGTCTCCGTCTCTGTCTCTATCTCTGTCTCTGTCTCTGTCTCTGTCTCTATCTCTGTCTCTGCGTCTGTCTCTGTCTCTGTCTCTGTCTCTGTCTCTGTCTCTGTCTCTGTCTCTGTCTCTGTCTCTGTCTCTGTATCTGTCTCTGTCCCTGCCTCTGTCTCTGTCTCTATCTTTGTCTCTGTCTCTGTCTCTGTCTCTGTCTCTGTCTCTGACTCTGTCTCTGTCTCTGTCTCCGTCTCTGTCTCTGTCTCTGTCTCTGTCTCTGTCTCTGTCTCTGTCTCTGCGTCTGTCTCTGTCTCTGTCTCTGTCTCTGTCTCTGTCTCTGTCTCTGCGTCTGTCTCTGTCTCTGTCTCTGTCTCTGTCTCTGTCTCTGTCTCTGTCTCTGTCTCTGTCTCTGTCTCTGTCTCTGTCTCTGTCTCTGTCTCTGTCTCTGTCTCTGTCTCTGTCTCTGTCTCTGTCTCTGTCTCTGTCTCTGTCTCTGTCTCTGTCTCTGTCTCTGTCTCTGTCGCTGTCTCTGTCTCTGCCTCTGTCTCTGTCTCTGTCTCCGTCTCTTTCTCTGTCTGAGACTCTACCTCTGTCTCTGTCTCTGTCTCTGTCTCTGTCTCTGTCTCTGTCTCTGTCTCTGTCTCTGTCTCTGTCCCTGGCTCTGTCTCTGCCTCTGTCTCCGTCTCTGTCTCTGTCTCTGTCTCTGTCTCTGACTCTGTCTCTTTCTCTGTCTGAGACTCTGCCTCTGTCTCTGCCTCTGTCTCAGTCCCTGCGTCTGTCTCCGTCTTTGTCTCCGTCTCTGTCTCTATCTCTGTCTCTGTCTCTGTCTCTGTCTCTATCTCTGTCTCTGCGTCTGTCTCTGTCTCTGTCTCTGTCTCTGTCTCTGTCTCTGTCTCTGTCTCTGTCTCTGTCTCTGTATCTGTCTCTGTCCCTGCCTCTGTCTCTGTCTCTATCTTTGTCTCTGTCTCTGTCTCTGTCTCTGTCTCTGTCTCTGACTCTGTCTCTGTCTCTGTCTCCGTCTCTGTCTCTGTCTCTGTCTCTGTCTCTGTCTCTGTCTCTGTCTCTGCGTCTGTCTCTGTCTCTGTCTCTGTCTCTGTCTCTGTCTCTGTCTCTGTCTCTGCGTCTGTCTCTGTCTCTGTCTCTGTCTCTGTCTCTGTCTCTGTCTCTGTCTCTGTCTCTGTCTCTGTCTCTGTCTCTGTCTCTGTCTCTGTCTCTGTCTCTGTCTCTGTCTCTGTCTCTGTCTCTGTCTCTGTCTCTGTCTCTGTCTCTGTCTCTGTCTCTGTCTCTGTCTCTGTCTCTGTCTCTGTCGCTGTCTCTGCCCTTGTCTCTGTCGCTGTCTCTGCCTCTGTCTCAGTCCCTGCGTCTGTCTCCGTCTTTGTCTCCGTCTCTGTCTCTATCTCTGTCTCTGTCTCTGTCTCTGTCTCTGTCTCTGTCTCTGCGTCTGTCTCTGTCTCTATCTTTGTCTCTGTCTCTGTCTCTGTCTCTGTCTCTGTCTCTGTCTCTGACTCTGTCTCTGTCTCTGTCTCTGTCTCTGTCTCTGTCTCTGTCTCTGTCTCTGTCTCTGTCTCTGCGTCTGTCTCTGTCTGTGTCTCTGTCTCTGTCTCTGTCTCTGTCTCTGTCTCTGTCTCTGTCTCTGTCTCTGTCTCTGTCTCTGTCTCTGTCTCTGTCTCTGTCTCTGTCTCTGTCTCTGTCTCTGTCTCTGTCTCTGTCTCTGTCTCTGTCTCTGTCTCTGTCTCTGTCTCTGTCTCTGTCTCTGTCGCTGTCTCTGCCCTTGTCTCTGTCGCTGTCTCTGCCTCTGTCTCAGTCCCTGCGTCTGTCTCCGTCTTTGTCTCCGTCTCTGTCTCTATCTCTATCTCTGTCTCTGTCTCTGTCTCTGCGTCTGTCTCTGTCTCTGTCTCTGTCTCTGTCTCTGTCTCTGCGTCTGTCTCTGTCTCTGTCTCTGTCTCTGTCTCTGTCTCTGTCTCTGTCTCTGTCTCTGTCTCTGTCTCTGTCTCTATCTCTGTCTCTGTCTCTGTCTCTGTCTCTGTCTCTGTCTCTGTCTCTGTCTCTGTCTCTGTCTCTGTCTCTGTCTCTGTCTCTGTCTCTGTCTCTGTCTCTGTCTCTGTCTCTGTCTCTGTCTCTGTCTCTGTCTCTGTCTCTGTCTCTGTCTCTGTCTCTGTCTCTGTCTCTGTCTCTGTCTCTGTCTCTGTCTCTGTCGCTGTCTCTGCCCTTGTCTCTGTCGCTGTCTCTGCCTCTGTCTCAGTCCCTGCGTCTGTCTCCGTCTTTGTCTCCGTCTCTGTCTCTATCTCTATCTCTGTCTCTGTCTCTGTCCCTGCGTCTGTCTCTGTCTCTGTCTCTGTCTCTGTCTCTGCGTCTGTCTCTGTCTCTGTCTCTGTCTCTGTCTCTGTCTCTGTCTCTGTCTCTGTCTCTGTCTCTGTCTCTGTCTCTGTCTCTGTCTCTGTGTCTGTCTCTGTCGCTGTCTCTGCCCTTGTCTCTGTCGCTGTCTCTGCCTCTGTCTCAGTCCCTGCGTCTGTCTCCGTCTTTGTCTCCGTCTCTGTCTCTGTCTCTGTCTCTGTCTCTGTCTCTGTCTCTGTCTCTGTCTCTATCTCTGTCTCTGTCTCTGTCTCTGTCTCTGTCTCTGTCTCTGTCTCTGTCTCTGTCTCTGTCTCTGTCTCTGTCTCTGTCTCTGTCTCTGTCTCTGTCTCTGTCTCTGTCTCTGTGTCTGTCTCTGTCGCTGTCTCTGCCCTTGTCTCTGTCGCTGTCTCTGCCTCTGTCTCAGTCCCTGCGTCTGTCTCCGTCTTTGTCTCCGTCTCTGTCTCTATCTCTGTCTCTGTCTCTGTCTCTGTCTCTGTCTCTGTCTCTGCGTCTGTCTCTGTCTCTGTCTCTGTCTCTGTCTCTGTCTCTGTCTCTGTCTCTGTCTCTGTCTCTGTCTCTGACTCTGTCTCTGTCTCTGTCTCTGTCTCTGTCTCTGTCTCTGTCTCTGTCTCTGACTCTGTCTCTGTCTCTGTCTCTGTCTCTGTCTCTGTCTCTGCCTCTGTCTCTGCGTCTGTCTCTGTCTCTGTCTCTGTCTCTGTCTCTGTCTCTGTCTCTGTCTCTGTCTCTGTCTCTATCTCTGTCTCTGCGTCTGTCTCTGTCTCTGTCTCTGTCTCTGTCTCTGTCTCTGTCTCTGTCTCTGTCTCTGTCTCTGTCTCTGTCTCTGTCTCTGTCTCTGTATCTGTCTCTGTCCCTGCCTCTGTCTCTGTCTCTATCTTTGTCTCTGTCTCTGTCTCTGTCTCTGTCTCTGTCTCTGACTCTGTCTCTGTCTCTGTCTCCGTCTCTGTCTCTGTCTCTGTCTCTGTCTCTGTCTCTGTCTCTGCGTCTGTCTCTGTCTCTGTCTCTGTCTCTGTCTCTGTCTCTGTCTCTGCGTCTGTCTCTGTCTCTGTCTCTGTCTCTGTCTCTGTCTCTGTCTCTGTCTCTGTCTCTGTCTCTGTCTCTGTCTCTGTCTCTGTCTCTGTCTCTGTCTCTGTCTCTGTCTCTGTCTCTGTCTCTGTCTCTGTCTCTGTCTCTGTCTCTGTCTCTGTCTCTGTCTCTGTCTCTGTCTCTGTCTCTGTCTCTGTCTCTGTCTCTGTCTCTGTCTCTGTCTCTGTCTCTGTCGCTGTCTCTGCCCTTGTCTCTGTCGCTGTCTCTGCCTCTGTCTCAGTCCCTGCGTCTGTCTCCGTCTTTGTCTCCGTCTCTGTCTCTATCTCTGTCTCTGTCTCTGTCTCTGTCTCTGTCTCTGTCTCTGCGTCTGTCTCTGTCTCTATCTTTGTCTCTGTCTCTGTCTCTGTCTCTGTCTCTGTCTCTGTCTCTGACTCTGTCTCTGTCTCTGTCTCTGTCTCTGTCTCTGTCTCTGTCTCTGTCTCTGTCTCTGTCTCTGTCTCTGCGTCTGTCTCTGTCTGTGTCTCTGTCTCTGTCTCTGTCTCTGTCTCTGTCTCTGTCTCTGTCTCTGTCTCTGTCTCTGTCTCTGTCTCTGTCTCTGTCTCTGTCTCTGTCTCTGTCTCTGTCTCTGTCTCTGTCTCTGTCTCTGTCTCTGTCTCTGTCTCTGTCTCTGTCTCTGTCTCTGCGTCTGTCTCTGTCTCTGTCTCTGTCTCTGTCTCTGTCTCTGTCTCTGTCTCTGTCTCTGTCTCTGTCTCTGTCTCTGTCTCTGTCTCTGTCTCTGTCTCTGTCTCTGTCTCTGTCTCTGTCCCTGTCTCTGTCTCTCTCTCTGTCTCTGTCTCTGTCTGTGTCTCTTTCTCTGTCTGAGACACTGCCTCTGTCTCCGCCTCCGTCTCTGTCCCTGGCTCTGTCTCTGCCTCTGTCTCCGTCTCTGTCTCTGTCTCTGTCTCTGTCCCCGTATCTGTCTCTGTCTCCGTCTCTGTCTCTGTCTCTGTCTCCGTATCTGTCTCTGTCTATGTCTCTGTCTCTGTCTCCGTCTCTTTCTCTGTCTGAGACTCTGCCTCTGTCTCTGTCTCTGTCACTGTCTCTGCCTCCGTTTCTGTCTCTGTCTCCGCCTCTGTCTCTGTCTCTGTCTCTGTCTCTGTCTCTGTCTCTGTATCTGTCTCTGTCTCTGTCGCTGTCTCTTCCTCTGTCTCTGTCTCCGTCTCTGTCCCTGGCTCTGTCTCTGCCTCTGTCTCTGTCTCTGTCTCTGTCTCTGTCTCCGTCTCTGTCTCTGTCTCTGTCTCCGTCTCTGTCTCCGTCTCTGTCTCGGTCTCTGTTTCTGTCTCAGTCTCTGTCTCCGTCTCTGTCTCCGTATCTGTCTCTGTCTCTGTCTCTGTCTCTGTCTCTGTCTCTGTCTCTGTCTCCGTATCTGTCTCTGTCTCTGTCTCTGTCTCTGTCTCCGTCTCTTTCTCTGTCTGAGACTCTACCTCTGTCTCTGTCTCTGTCTCTGTCTCTGTCTCTGTCTCTGTCTCTGTCTCTGTCTCTGTCTCTGTCTCTGTCTCTGTCTCTGTCTCTGTCTCTGCCTCTGTCCCTGTCTCTGTCTCTGTCTCTGTCTGTGTCTCTGCCTGTGTCTCGGTCTTTGTCTCCGCCTCTGCCTCTGTCTCTGTCTCTGTCTCTGTCTCAGTCTCAGTCTCTGCCTCCGTCTCTGTCTCTGCCTCTGTCTCAGTCTCTGCGTCTGTCTCTGTCCCTGTCTCTGTCTCTGTCTCTGTCTCTGTCTCTGTCTCTGTCTCTGTCTCTGTCTCTGTCTCTGTCTCTGTCTCTGTCTCTGTCTCTGTCTCTGTCTCTGTCTCTGTCTCTGTCTCTGTCTCTGACTCTGTCTCTGTCTCTGTCTCTGTCTCTGTCTCTGTCTCTGTCTCTGTCTCTGTCTCTGTCTCTGCGTCTGTCTCTGTCTCTGCCTCTGTCTCTGTCTCTGTCTCTGTCTCTGTCTCTGTCTCTGCGTCTGTCTCTGTCTCTGTCTCTGTCTCTGTCTCTGTCTCTGTCTCTGTCTCTGTCTCTGTCTCTGTCTCTGTCTCTGTCTCTGTCTCTGTCTCTGTCTCTGTCTCTGTCTCTGTCTCTGTCTCTGTCTCTGTCTCTGTCTCTGTCCCTGTCTCTGTCTCTCTCTCTGTCTCTGTCTCTGTCTGTGTCTCTTTCTCTGTCTGAGACACTGCCTCTGTCTCCGCCTCCGTCTCTGTCCCTGGCTCTGTCTCTGCCTCTGTCTCCGTCTCTGTCTCTGTCTCTGTCTCTGTCCCCGTATCTGTCTCTGTCTCCGTCTCTGTCTCTGTCTCTGTCTCCGTATCTGTCTCTGTCTATGTCTCTGTCTCTGTCTCCGTCTCTTTCTCTGTCTGAGACTCTGCCTCTGTCTCTGTCTCTGTCACTGTCTCTGCCTCCGTTTCTGTCTCTGTCTCCGCCTCTGTCTCTGTCTCTGTCTCTGTCTCTGTCTCTGTCTCTGTATCTGTCTCTGTCTCTGTCTCTGTCCCTGCCTCTGTCTCTGTCTCTGTCTTTGTCTCTGTCTCTGTATCTGTCTCTGTCTCTGTCTCTGTCCCTGCCTCTGTCTCTGTCTCTGTCTTTGTCTCTGTCTCTGTCTCTGTCTCTGTCTCTGTCTCTGTCTCTGACTCTGTCTCTGTCTCTGTCTCTGTCTCTGTCTCTGTCTCTGTTTCTGTCTCTGTCTCTGTCTCTGTCTCTGTCTCTGTCTCTGTCTCTGTCTCTGTCTCTGTCTCTGTCTCTGTCTCTGTCTCTGCCTCTGTCTCAGTCCCTGCGTCTGTCTCCGTCTTTGTCTCCGTCTCTGTCTCTGTCTCTGTCTCTGTCTCTGCCTCCGTCGCTCTCTCTCCCTCTGTCTCTGTCTCTATCTCTGCCTCTGTCTCTGTCTCTGTCTCTGTCTCTGTCTCTGTCTCTGTCTCTACCTCTGTCTCTGTCTCTCTCTCTCTGTCTGCGTCTCTGTCTCTGTCTCTGTCTCGGTCTTTGTCTCCGTCTCTGTCTCTGTCTCTGTCTCTGTCTCTCCCTCTGTCTCAGTCTCTGCGTCTGTCTCGGTCTCTGTCTCTGCCTCTGCGTCTGTCTCTGTCTCTGTCTCTGTCTCTGTCTCTGTCTCTGCCTCTCTCTCTGTCTCTGTCTCTGTCTCTGTCTCTGTCTCTGTCACTGCCCCTGTCTCTGTCTCTGTCTCTCTCTGTCGCTGTCTCTTCCTCTGTCTGAGACCCTGCCTCTGTCTCTGTCTCTGTCTCCGTCCCTGCCTCTGTCTCTGTCTCTGTCTTTGTCTCTGTCTCTGTCTCTGTCTCTGTCTCTGTCTCAGTCTCTGTCTCTGTCTCTGTCTCCGTCTCTGTCTCCGTCTCTGTCTTGGTCTCTGTTTCTGTCTCTGTCTCTGTCTCCGTCTCTGTCTCTGTCTCTGTCTCTGTCTCTGTCTCCGTATCTGTCTCTGTCTCTGTCTCTGTCTCTGTCTCCGTCTCTTTCTCTGTCTGAGACTCTGCCTCTGTCTCTGTCTCTGTCACTGTCTCTGCCCCGTCTCTGTCTCTGTCTCCGCCTCTGTCTCTGTCTCTGTCTCTGTCTCTGTCTCTGTATCTGTCTCTGTCTCTGTCTCTGTCCCTGCCTCTGTCTCAGTCTCTGTCTTTGTCTCTGTCTCTGTCTCTGTCTCTGTCTCTGTCTCTGTCTCTGACTCTGTCTCTGTCTCTGTCTCTGTCTCTGTCTCTGTCTCTGTCTCTGTCTCTGTCTCTGTCTCTGTCTCTGTCTCTGCGTCTGTCTCTGTCTCTGTCTCTGTCTCTGTCTCTGTCTCTGTCTCTGTCTCTGTCTCTGTCTCTGTCTCTGTCTCTGTCTCTGTCTCTGTCTCTGTCTCTGTCTCTGTCTCTGTCTCTGTCTCTGTCTCTGTCTCTGTCTCTGTCTCTGTCTCTGTCGCTGTCTCTGCCCTTGTCTCTGTCGCTGTCTCTGCCTCTGTCTCAGTCCCTGCGTCTGTCTCCGTCTTTGTCTCCGTCTCTGTCTCTGTCTCTGTCTCTGCCTCTGTCTCTGTCTCTGTCCCTGTCTCTGTCTCTGCGTCTGTCTCGGTCTCTGTTTCTGTCTCTGTCTCTGTCTCCGTCTCTGTCTCTGTCTCTGTCTCTGTCCCTGTCTCCGTATCTGTCTCTGTCTCTGTCTCTGTCTCTGTCTCCGTCTCTTTCTCTGTCTCTGTCTCTGTCTCTGTCTCTGTCTCTGTCTCTGTCTCTGTCTCTGTCTCTGTCTCTGTCTCTGTCTCTGTCTCTGTCTCTGTCTCTGTCTCTGTCTCTGTCTCTGTCGCTGTCTCTGCCCTTGTCTCTGTCGCTGTCTCTGCCTCTGTCTCAGTCCCTGCGTCTGTCTCCGTCTTTGTCTCCGTCTCTGTCTCTATCTCTGTCTCTGTCTCTGTCTCTGTCTCTATCTCTGTCTCTGCGTCTGTCTCTGTCTCTGTCTCTGTCTCTGTCTCTGTCTCTGTCTCTGTCTCTGTCTCTGTCTCTGTCTCTGTCTCTGTCCCTGCCTCTGTCTCTGTCTCTATCTTTGTCTCTGTCTCTGTCTCTGTCTCTGTCTCTGTCTCTGACTCTGTCTCTGTCTCTGTCTCCGTCTCTGTCTCTGTCTCTGTCTCTGTCTCTGTCTCTGTCTCTGCGTCTGTCTCTGTCTCTGTCTCTGTCTCTGTCTCTGTCTCTGCGTCTGTCTCTGTCTCTGTCTCTGTCTCTGTCTCTGTCTCTGTCTCTGTCTCTGTCTCTGTCTCTGTCTCTGTCTCTGTCTCTGTCTCTGTCTCTGTCTCTGTCTCTGTCTCTGTCTCTGTCTCTGTCTCTGTCGCTGTCTCTGCCCTTGTCTCTGTCGCTGTCTCTGCCTCTGTCTCAGTCCCTGCGTCTGTCTCCGTCTTTGTCTCCGTCCCTGTCTCTGTCTCTGTCTCTGTCTCTGTCTCTGTCTCTGTCTCTGTCTCTGTCTCTGTCTCTGTCTCTGTCTCTGTCTCTGTCTCTGTCTCTGTCTCTGTCTCTGTCTCTGTCTCTGTCTCTGACTCTGTCTCTGTCTCTGTCTCTGTCTCTGTCTCTGTCTCTGTCTCTGTCTCTGTCTCTGTCTCTGCGTCTGTCTCTGTCTCTGTCTCTGTCTCTGTCTCTGTCTCTGTCTCTGTCTCTGTCTCTGTCTCTGTCTCTGTCTCTGTCTCTGTCTCTGTCTCTGTCTCTGTCTCTGTCTCTGTCTCTGTCTCTGTCTCTGTCTCTGTCTCTGTCGCTGTCTCTGCCCTTGTCTCTGTCGCTGTCTCTGCCTCTGTCTCAGTCCCTGCGTCTGTCTCCGTCTTTGTCTCCGTCCCTGTCTCTGTCTCTGTCTCTGTCTCTGTCTCTGTCTCTGTCTCTGTCTCTGCGTCTGTCTCGGTCTCTGTTTCTGTCTCTGTCTCTGTCTCCGTCTCTGTCTCTGTCTCTGTCTCTGTCTCCGTATCTGTCTCTGTCTCTGTCTCTGTCTCTGTCTCCGTCTCTTTCTCTGTCTGAGACTCTGCCTCTGTCTCTGTCTCTGTCACTGTCTCTGCCCCGTCTCTGTCTCTGTCTCCGCCTCTGTCTCTGTCTCTGTCTCTGTCTCTGTCTCTGTATCTGTCTCTGTCTCTGTCTCTGTCCCTGCCTCTGTCTCTGTCTCTATCTTTGTCTCTGTCTCTGTCTCTGTCTCTGTCTCTGTCTCTGTCTCTGTCTCTGTCTCTGTCTCTGTCTCTGTCTCTGTCTCTGTCTCTGTCTCTGTCTCTGTCTCTGTCTCTGTCTCTGCGTCCGTCTCTGTCTCTGTCTCTGTCTCTGTCTCTGTCTCTGTCTCTGTCTCTGTCTCTGTCTCTGTCTCTGTCTCTGTCTCTGTCTCTGTCTCTGTCTCTGTCTCTGTCTCTGTCTCTGTCTCTGTCTCTGTCTCTGTCTCTGTCTCTGTCTCTGTCTCTGTCTCTGTCTCTGTCTCTGTCTCTGTCTCTGTCTCTGTCTCTGTCTCTGTCTCTGTCTCTGTCTCTGTCTCTGTCTCTGTCTCTGTCTCTGTCTCTGTCTCTGTCTCTGTCTCTGTCTCTGTCTCTGTCTCTGTCTCTGTCTCTGTCGCTGTCTCTGCCCTTGTCTCTGTCGCTGTCTCTGCCTCTGTCTCAGTCCCTGCGTCTGTCTCCGTCTTTGTCTCCGTCTCTGTCTCTATCTCTGTCTCTGTCTCTGTCTCTGTCTCTGTCTCTGTCTCTGCGTCTGTCTCTGTCTCTGTCTCTGTCTCTGTCTCTGTCTCTGTCTCTGTCTCTGTCTCTGTCCCTGCCTCTGTCTCTGTCTCTATCTTTGTCTCTGTCTCTGTCTCTGTCTCTGTCTCTGTCTCTGTCTCTGTCTCTGTCTCTGACTCTGTCTCTGTCTCTGTCTCTGTCTCTGTCTCTGTCTCTGTCTCTGTCTCTGTCTCTGTCTCTGTCTCTGTCTCTGTCTCTGTCTCTGTCGCTGTCTCTTCCTCTGTCTCTGTCTCCGTCTCTGTCTCTGTCTCTGTCTCTGTCTCTGTCTCTGCCTCTGTCTCTGTCCCGGTATCTGTCTCTGTCCCTGTTTCTGTCTCTGTCTCTGTCCCTGCCTGTGTGTCTGCCTCTGTCTCCGTCTCTGTCTCTGACTCTGTCTCTGTCTCTATCGCCGTCTCTGTCTCTGTCTCTGACTCTGTCTCTTTCTCTGTCTGAGACTCTGCCTCTGTCTCTGTCTCTGTCACTGTCTCTGCCTCCGTCTCTGTCTCTGTCTCTGTCTCTGTCTCTGTCTCTGTCTCTGTCTCTGTCTCTGTCTCCGTCCCTGCCTCTGTCTCTGTCTCTGTCTTTGTCTCTGTCTCTGTCTCTGTCTCTGTCTCTGTCTCTGTCTCTGTCTCTGTCTCCGTCTCTGTCTCCGTCTCTGTCTCGGTCTCTGTTTCTGTCTCTGTCTCTGTCTCCGTCTCTGTCTCCGTATCTGTCTCTGTCTCTGTCTCTGTCTCTGTCTCTGTCTCTGTCTCTGTCTCTGTCTCTGTCTCTGTCTCTGTCTCTGTCTCTGTCTCCGTATCTGTCTCTGTCTCTGTCTCTGTCTCTGTCTCCGTCTCTTTCTCTGTCTGAGACTCTACCTCTGTCTCTGTCTCTGTCACTGTCTCTGTCTCTCTCTCTGTCTGTGTCTCTGTCTCTGTCTCGGTCTTTGTCTCCGTCTCTGTCTCTGTCTCTGTCTCTGCCTCTGTCTCTGTCTCTGTCTCCGTCTCTTTCTCTGTCTGAGACTCTACCTCTGTCTCTGTCTCTGTCTCTGTCTCTGTCTCTGTCTCTGTCTCTGTCTCTGTCTCTGTCTCTGTCTCTGTCTCTGTCTCTGTCTCTGTCTCTGTCTCTGTCTCTGTCTCTGTCTCTGTCTCTGTCTCTGTCTCTGTCTCTGTCTCTGTCTCTGTCTCTGTCTCTGTCCCTGTCTCTGTCTCTCTCTCTGTCTCTGTCTCTGTCTGTGTCTCTTTCTCTGTCTGAGACACTGCCTCTGTCTCCGTCTCCGTCTCTGTCCCTGGCTCTGTCTCTGCCTCTGTCTCCGTCTCTGTCTCTGTCTCTGTCTCTGTCTCTGACTCTGTCTCTTTCTCTGTCTGAGACTCTGCCTCTGTCTCTGCCTCTGTCTCAGTCCCTGCGTCTGTCTCCGTCTTTGTCTCCGTCTCTGTCTCTATCTCTGTCTCTGTCTCTGTCTCTGTCTCTGTCTCTGTCTCTGTCTCTGTCTCTGTCTCTGTCTCTGTCTCTGTCTCTGTCTCTGTCTCTGTGTCTGTCTCTGTCGCTGTCTCTGCCCTTGTCTCTGTCGCTGTCTCTGCCTCTGTCTCAGTCCCTGCGTCTGTCTCCGTCTTTGTCTCCGTCTCTGTCTCTATCTCTGTCTCTGTCTCTGTCTCTGTCTCTGTCTCTGTCTCTGCGTCTGTCTCTGTCTCTGTCTCTGTCTCTGTCTCTGTCTCTGTCTCTGTCTCTGTCTCTGACTCTGTCTCTGTCTCTGTCTCTGTCTCTGTCTCTGTCTCTGTCTCTGTCTCTGACTCTGTCTCTGTCTCTGTCTCTGTCTCTGTCTCTGTCTCTGTCTCTGTCTCTGTCTCTGCGTCTGTCTCTGTCTCTGTCTCTGTCTCTGTCTCTGTCTCTGTCTCTGTCTCTGTCTCTGTCTCTGTCTCTATCTCTGTCTCTGCGTCTGTCTCTGTCTCTGTCTCTGTCTCTGTCTCTGTCTCTGTCTCTGTCTCTGTCTCTGTCTCTGTCTCTGTCTCTGTCTCTGTCTCTGTATCTGTCTCTGTCCCTGCCTCTGTCTCTGTCTCTATCTTTGTCTCTGTCTCTGTCTCTGTCTCTGTCTCTGTCTCTGACTCTGTCTCTGTCTCTGTCTCCGTCTCTGTCTCTGTCTCTGTCTCTGTCTCTGTCTCTGTCTCTGCGTCTGTGTCTGTCTCTGTCTCTGTCTCTGTCTCTGTCTCTGTCTCTGCGTCTGTCTCTGTCTCTGTCTCTGTCTCTGTCTCTGTCTCTGTCTCTGTCTCTGTCTCTGTCTCTGTCTCTGTCTCTGTCTCTGTCTCTGTCTCTGTCTCTGTCTCTGTCTCTGTCTCTGTCTCTGTCTCTGTCTCTGTCTCTGTCTCTGTCTCTGTCTCTGTCTCTGTCTCTGTCTCTGTCTCTGTCTCTGTCTCTGTCGCTGTCTCTGCCCTTGTCTCTGTCGCTGTCTCTGCCTCTGTCTCAGTCCCTGCGTCTGTCTCCGTCTTTGTCTCCGTCTCTGTCTCTATCTCTGTCTCTGTCTCTGTCTCTGTCTCTGTCTCTGTCTCTGCGTCTGTCTCTGTCTCTATCTTTGTCTCTGTCTCTGTCTCTGTCTCTGTCTCTGTCTCTGTCTCTGACTCTGTCTCTGTCTCTGTCTCTGTCTCTGTCTCTGTCTCTGTCTCTGTCTCTGTCTCTGTCTCTGTCTCTGCGTCTGTCTCTGTCTGTGTCTCTGTCTCTGTCTCTGTCTCTGTCTCTGTCTCTGTCTCTGTCTCTGTCTCTGTCTCTGTCTCTGTCTCTGTCTCTGTCTCTGTCTCTGTCTCTGTCTCTGTCTCTGTCTCTGTCTCTGTCTCTGTCTCTGTCTCTGTCTCTGTCTCTGTCTCTGTCTCTGTCTCTGCGTCTGTCTCTGTCTCTGTCTCTGTCTCTGTCTCTGTCTCTGTCTCTGTCTCTGTCTCTGTCTCTGTCTCTGTCTCTGTCTCTGTCTCTGTCTCTGTCTCTGTCTCTGTCTCTGTCTCTGTCTCTGTCTCTGTCCCTGTCTCTGTCTCTCTCTCTGTCTCTGTCTCTGTCTGTGTCTCTTTCTCTGTCTGAGACACTGCCTCTGTCTCCGCCTCCGTCTCTGTCCCTGGCTCTGTCTCTGCCTCTGTCTCCGTCTCTGTCTCTGTCTCTGTCTCTGTCCCCGTATCTGTCTCTGTCTCCGTCTCTGTCTCTGTCTCTGTCTCCGTATCTGTCTCTGTCTATGTCTCTGTCTCTGTCTCCGTCTCTTTCTCGTTCTGAGACTCTGCCTCTGTCTCTGTCTCTGTCACTGTCTCTGCCTCCGTTTCTGTCTCTGTCTCCGCCTCTGTCTCTGTCTCTGTCTCTGTCTCTGTCTCTGTCTCTGTCTCTGTATCTGTCTCTGTCTCTGTCGCTGTCTCTTCCTCTGTCTCTGTCTCCGTCTCTGTCCCTGGCTCTGTCTCTGCCTCTGTCTCTGTCTCTGTCTCTGTCTCTGTCTCCGTCTCTGTCTCTGTCTCTGTCTCCGTCTCTGTCTCCGTCTCTGTCTCGGTCTCTGTTTCTGTCTCAGTCTCTGTCTCCGTCTCTGTCTCCGTATCTGTCTCTGTCTCTGTCTCTGTCTCTGTCTCTGTCTCTGTCTCTGTCTCTGTCTCTGTCTCCGTATCTGTCTCTGTCTCTGTCTCTGTCTCTGTCTCCGTCTCTTTCTCTGTCTGAGACTCTACCTCTGTCTCTGTCTCTGTCTCTGTCTCTGTCTCTGTCTCTGTCTCTGTCTCTGTCTCTGTCTCTGTCTCTGTCTCTGTCTCTGTCTCTGTCTCTGCCTCTGTCCCTGTCTCTGTCTCTGTCTCTGTCTGTGTCTCTGCCTGTGTCTCGGTCTTTGTCTCCGCCTCTGCCTCTGTCTCTGTCTCTGTCTCTGTCTCAGTCTCAGTCTCTGCCTCCGTCTCTGTCTCTGCCTCTGTCTCAGTCTCTGCGTCTGTCTCTGTCCCTGTCTCTGTCTCTGTCTCTGTCTCTGTCTCTGTCTCTGTCTCTGTCTCTGTCTCTGTCTCTGTCTCTGTCTCTGTCTCTGTCTCTGTCTCTGTCTCTGTCTCTGTCTCTGTCTCTGACTCTGTCTCTGTCTCTGTCTCTGTCTCTGTCTCTGTCTCTGTCTCTGTCTCTGTCTCTGTCTCTGTCTCTGTCTCTGTCTCTGTCTCTGTCTCTGTCTCTGTCTCTGTCTCTGCCTCTGTCCCTGTCTCTGTCTCTGTCTCTGTCTGTGTCTCTGCCTGTGTCTCGGTCTTTGTCTCCGCCTCTGCCTCTGTCTCTGTCTCTGTCTCTGTCTCAGTCTCAGTCTCTGCCTCCGTCTCTGTCTCTGCCTCTGTCTCAGTCTCTGCGTCTGTCTCTGTCCCTGTCTCTGTCTCTGTCTCTGTCTCTGTCTCTGTCTCTGTCTCTGTCTCTGTCTCTGTCTCTGTCTCTGTCTCTGTCTCTGTCTCTGTCTCTGTCTCTGTCTCTGTCTCTGTCTCTGTCTCTGACTCTGTCTCTGTCTCTGTCTCTGTCTCTGTCTCTGTCTCTGTCTCTGTCTCTGTCTCTGTCTCTGCGTCTGTCTCTGTCTCTGCCTCTGTCTCTGTCTCTGTCTCTGTCTCTGTCTCTGTCTCTGCGTCTGTCTCTGTCTCTGTCTCTGTCTCTGTCTCTGTCTCTGTCTCTGTCTCTGTCTCTGTCTCTGTCTCTGTCTCTGTCTCTGTCTCTGTCTCTGTCTCTGTCTCTGTCTCTGTCTCTGTCTCTGTCTCTGTCTCTGTCTCTGTCCCTGTCTCTGTCTCTCTCTCTGTCTCTGTCTCTGTCTGTGTCTCTTTCTCTGTCTGAGACACTGCCTCTGTCTCCGCCTCCGTCTCTGTCCCTGGCTCTGTCTCTGCCTCTGTCTCCGTCTCTGTCTCTGTCTCTGTCTCTGTCCCCGTATCTGTCTCTGTCTCCGTCTCTGTCTCTGTCTCTGTCTCCGTATCTGTCTCTGTCTATGTCTCTGTCTCTGTCTCCGTCTCTTTCTCTGTCTGAGACTCTGCCTCTGTCTCTGTCTCTGTCACTGTCTCTGCCTCCGTTTCTGTCTCTGTCTCCGCCTCTGTCTCTGTCTCTGTCTCTGTCTCTGTCTCTGTATCTGTCTCTGTCTCTGTCTCTGTCCCTGCCTCTGTCTCTGTCTCTGTCTTTGTCTCTGTCTCCGCCTCTGTCTCTGTCTCTGTCTCTGTCTCTGTCTCTGTATCTGTCTCTGTCTCTGTCTCTGTCCCTGCCTCTGTCTCTGTCTCTGTCTTTGTCTCTGTCTCTGTCTCTGTCTCTGTCTCTGTCTCTGTCTCTGTCTCTGTCTCTGTTTCTGTCTCTGTCTCTGTCTCTGTCTCTGTCTCTGTCTCTGTCTCTGTCTCTGTCTCTGTCTCTGTCTCTGTCTCTGTCTCTGCCTCTGTCTCAGTCCCTGCGTCTGTCTCCGTCTTTGTCTCCGTCTCTGTCTCTGTCTCTGTCTCTGCCTCTGTCTCTGTCTCTGTCCCTGTCTCTGTCTCTGCGTCTGTCTCGGTCTCTGTTTCTGTCTCTGTCTCTGTCTCCGTCTCTGTCTCTGTCTCTGTCTCTGTCCCTGTCTCCGTATCTGTCTCTGTCTCTGTCTCTGTCTCTGTCTCCGTCTCTTTCTCTGTCTCTGTCTCTGTCTCTGTCTCTGTCTCTGTCTCTGTCTCTGTCTCTGTCTCTGTCTCTGTCTCTGTCTCTGTCTCTGTCTCTGTCTCTGTCGCTGTCTCTGCCCTTGTCTCTGTCGCTGTCTCTGCCTCTGTCTCAGTCCCTGCGTCTGTCTCCGTCTTTGTCTCCGTCTCTGTCTCTATCTCTGTCTCTGTCTCTGTCTCTGTCTCTATCTCTGTCTCTGCGTCTGTCTCTGTCTCTGTCTCTGTCTCTGTCTCTGTCTCTGTCTCTGTCTCTGTCTCTGTCTCTGTCTCTGTCTCTGTCCCTGCCTCTGTCTCTGTCTCTATCTTTGTCTCTGTCTCTGTCTCTGTCTCTGTCTCTGTCTCTGACTCTGTCTCTGTCTCTGTCTCCGTCTCTGTCTCTGTCTCTGTCTCTGTCTCTGTCTCTGTCTCTGCGTCTGTCTCTGTCTCTGTCTCTGTCTCTGTCTCTGTCTCTGCGTCTGTCTCTGTCTCTGTCTCTGTCTCTGTCTCTGTCTCTGTCTCTGTCTCTGTCTCTGTCTCTGTCTCTGTCTCTGTCTCTGTCTCTGTCTCCGTATCTGTCTCTGTCTCTGTCTCTGTCTCTGTCTCTGTCTCTGTCTCTGTCTCTGTCTCTGTCTCTGTCTCTGTCTCTGTCTCTGTCTCTGTCTCTGTCTCCGTATCTGTCTCTGTCTCTGTCTCTGTCTCTGTCTCTGTCTCCGTCTCTTTCTCTGTCTGAGACTCTACCTCTGTCTCTGTCTCTGTCACTGTCTCTGTCTCTCTCTCTGTCTGTGTCTCTGTCTCTGTCTCGGTCTTTGTCTCCGTCTCTGTCTCTGTCTCTGTCTCTGCCTCTGTCTCTGTCTCTGTCTCCGTCTCTTTCTCTGTCTGAGACTCTACCTCTGTCTCTGTCTCTGTCTCTGTCTCTGTCTCTGTCTCTGTCTCTGTCTCTGTCTCTGTCTCTGTCTCTGTCTCTGTCTCTGTCTCTGTCTCTGTCTCTGTCTCTGTCTCTGTCTCTGTCTCTGTCTCTGTCTCTGTCTCTGTCTCTGTCTCTGTCTCTGTCTCTGTCTCTGTCTCTGTCCCTGTCTCTGTCTCTCTCTCTGTCTCTGTCTCTGTCTGTGTCTCTTTCTCTGTCTGAGACACTGCCTCTGTCTCCGTCTCCGTCTCTGTCCCTGGCTCTGTCTCTGCCTCTGTCTCCGTCTCTGTCTCTGTCTCTGTCTCTGTCTCTGACTCTGTCTCTTTCTCTGTCTGAGACTCTGCCTCTGTCTCTGCCTCTGTCTCAGTCCCTGCGTCTGTCTCCGTCTTTGTCTCCGTCTCTGTCTCTATCTCTGTCTCTGTCTCTGTCTCTGTCTCTATCTCTGTCTCTGCGTCTGTCTCTGTCTCTGTCTCTGTCTCTGTCTCTGTCTCTGTCTCTGTCTCTGTCTCTGTCTCTGTCTCTGTCTCTGTCTCTGTCTCTGTATCTGTCTCTGTCCCTGCCTCTGTCTCTGTCTCTATCTTTGTCTCTGTCTCTGTCTCTGTCTCTGTCTCTGTCTCTGACTCTGTCTCTGTCTCTGTCTCCGTCTCTGTCTCTGTCTCTGTCTCTGTCTCTGTCTCTGTCTCTGCGTCTGTCTCTGTCTCTGTCTCTGTCTCTGCCTCTGTCTCTGTCTCTGCGTCTGTCTCTGTCTCTGTCTCTGTCTCTGTCTCTGTCTCTGTCTCTGTCTCTGTCTCTGTCTCCGTCTCTGTCTCTATCTCTGTCTCTGTCTCTGTCTCTGTCTCTGTCTCTGTCTCTGCGTCTGTCTCTGTCTCTGTCTCTGTCTCTGTCTCTGTCTCTGTCTCTGTCTCTGTCTCTGTCTCTGTCTCTGACTCTGTCTCTGTCTCTGTCTCTGTCTCTGTCTCTGTCTCTGTCTCTGTCTCTGTCTCTGTCTCTGTCTCTGACTCTGTCTCTGTCTCTGTCTCTGTCTCTGTCTCTGTCTCTGTCTCTGTCTCTGTCTCTGTCTCTGCGTCTGTCTCTGTCTCTGTCTCTGTCTCTGTCTCTGTCTCTGTCTCTGTCTCTGTCTCTGTCTCTGTCTCTGTCTCTATCTCTGTCTCTGCGTCTGTCTCTGTCTCTGTCTCTGTCTCTGTCTCTGTCTCTGTCTCTGTCTCTGTCTCTGTCTCTGTCTCTGTCTCTGTATCTGTCTCTGTCCCTGCCTCTGTCTCTGTCTCTATCTTTGTCTCTGTCTCTGTCTCTGTCTCTGTCTCTGTCTCTGACTCTGTCTCTGTCTCTGTCTCCGTCTCTGTCTCTGTCTCTGTCTCTGTCTCTGTCTCTGTCTCTGCGTCTGTCTCTGTCTCTGTCTCTGTCTCTGTCTCTGTCTCTGTCTCTGCGTCTGTCTCTGTCTCTGTCTCTGTCTCTGTCTCTGTCTCTGTCTCTGTCTCTGTCTCTGTCCCTGTCTCTGTCTCTGTCTCTGTCTCTGTCTCTGTCTCTGTCTCTGTCTCTGTCTCTGTCTCTGTCTCTGTCTCTGTCTCTGTCTCTGTCTCTGTCTCTGTCTCTGTCTCTGTCTCTGTCTCTGTCTCTGTCTCTGTCGCTGTCTCTGCCCTTGTCTCTGTCGCTGTCTCTGCCTCTGTCTCAGTCCCTGCGTCTGTCTCCGTCTTTGTCTCCGTCTCTGTCTCTATCTCTGTCTCTGTCTCTGTCTCTGTCTCTGTCTCTGTCTCTGTCTCTGCGTCTGTCTCTGTCTCTATCTTTGTCTCTGTCTCTGTCTCTGTCTCTGTCTCTGTCTCTGTCTCTGACTCTGTCTCTGTCTCTGTCTCTGTCTCTGTCTCTGTCTCTGTCTCTGTCTCTGTCTCTGTCTCTGTCTCTGTCTCTGCGTCTGTCTCTGTCTGTGTCTCTGTCTCTGTCTCTGTCTCTGTCTCTGTCTCTGTCTCTGTCTCTGTCTCTGTCTCTGTCTCTGTCTCTGTCTCTGTCTCTGTCTCTGTCTCTGTCTCTGTCTCTGTCTCTGTCTCTGTCTCTGTCTCTGTCTCTGTCTCTGTCTCTGTCTCTGTCTCTGTCTCTGTCTCTGTCTCTGTCTCTGTCTCTGTCTCTGTCTCTGTCTCTGTCTCTGTCTCCGTATCTGTCTCTGTCTCTGTCTCTGTCTCTGTCTCCGTCTCTTTCTCTGTCTGAGACTCTACCTCTGTCTCTGTCTCTGTCACTGTCTCTGTCTCTCTCTCTGTCTGTGTCTCTGTCTCTGTCTCGGTCTTTGTCTCCGTCTCTGTCTCTGTCTCTGTCTCTGCCTCTGTCTCTGTCTCTGTCTCCGTCTCTTTCTCTGTCTGAGACTCTACCTCTGTCTCTGTCTCTGTCTCTGTCTCTGTCTCTGTCTCTGTCTCTGTCTCTGTCTCTGTCTCTGTCTCTGTCTCTGTCTCTGTCTCTGTCTCTGTCTCTGTCTCTGTCTCTGTCTCTGTCTCTGTCTCTGTCTCTGTCTCTGTCTCTGTCTCTGTCTCTGTCTCTGTCTCTGTCTCTGTCTCTGTCCCTGTCTCTGTCTCTCTCTCTGTCTCTGTCTCTGTCTGTGTCTCTTTCTCTGTCTGAGACACTGCCTCTGTCTCCGTCTCCGTCTCTGTCCCTGGCTCTGTCTCTGCCTCTGTCTCCGTCTCTGTCTCTGTCTCTGTCTCTGTCTCTGACTCTGTCTCTTTCTCTGTCTGAGACTCTGCCTCTGTCTCTGCCTCTGTCTCAGTCCCTGCGTCTGTCTCCGTCTTTGTCTCCGTCTCTGTCTCTATCTCTGTCTCTGTCTCTGTCTCTGTCTCTATCTCTGTCTCTGCGTCTGTCTCTGTCTCTGTCTCTGTCTCTGTCTCTGTCTCTGTCTCTGTCTCTGTCTCTGTCTCTGTCTCTGTCTCTGTCTCTGTCTCTGTCTCTGTATCTGTCTCTGTCCCTGCCTCTGTCTCTGTCTCTATCTTTGTCTCTGTCTCTGTCTCTGTCTCTGTCTCTGTCTCTGACTCTGTCTCTGTCTCTGCCTCCGTCTCTGTCTCTGTCTCTGTCTCTGTCTCTGTCTCTGTCTCTGCGTCTGTCTCTGTCTCTGTCTCTGTCTCTGCCTCTGTCTCTGTCTCTGCGTCTGTCTCTGTCTCTGTCTCTGTCTCTGTCTCTGTCTCTGTCTCTGTCTCTGTCTCTGTCTCCGTCTCTGTCTCTATATCTGTCTCTGTCTCTGTCCCTGCGTCTGTCTCCGTCTTTGTCTCCGTCTCTGTCTCTATCTCTGTCTCTGTCTCTGTCTCTGTCTCTGTCTCTGTCTCTGTCTCTGCGTCTGTCTCTGTCTCTATCTTTGTCTCTGTCTCTGTCTCTGTCTCTGTCTCTGTCTCTGTCTCTGACTCTGTCTCTGTCTCTGTCTCTGTCTCTGTCTCTGTCTCTGTCTCTGTCTCTGTCTCTGTCTCTGTCTCTGTCTCTGTCTCTGTCTCTGCGTCTGTCTCTGTCTGTGTCTCTGTCTCTGTCTCTGTCTCTGTCTCTGTCTCTGTCTCTGTCTCTGTCTCTGTCTCTGTCTCTGTCTCTGTCTCTGTCTCTGTCTCTGTCTCTGTCTCTGTCTCTGTCTCTGTCTCTGTCTCTGTCTCTGTCTCTGTCTCTGTCTCTGTCTCTGTCTCTGTCTCTGTCTCTGTCTCTGTCTCTGTCTCTGTCTCTGTCTCTGTCGCTGTCTCTGCCCTTGTCTCTGTCGCTGTCTCTGCCTCTGTCTCAGTCCCTGCGTCTGTCTCCGTCTTTGTCTCCGTCTCTGTCTCTATCTCTATCTCTGTCTCTGTCTCTGTCTCTGTCTCTGTCTCTGTCTCTGCGTCTGTCTCTGTCTCTGTCTCTGTCTCTGTCTCTGTCTCTGTCTCTGTCTCTGTCTCTGTCTCTGTCTCTGTCTCTGTCTCTGTCTCTGTCTCTGTCTCTGTCTCTGTCTCTGTCTCTGTCTCTGTCTCTGTCTCTGTCTCTGTCTCTGTCTCTGTCTCTGTCTCTGTCTCTGTCTCTGTCTCTGTCGCTGTCTCTGCCCTTGTCTCTGTCGCTGTCTCTGCCTCTGTCTCAGTCCCTGCGTCTGTCTCCGTCTTTGTCTCCGTCTCTGTCTCTATCTCTGTCTCTGTCTCTGTCTCTGTCTCTGTCTCTGTCTCTGTCTCTGCGTCTGTCTCTGTCTCTATCTTTGTCTCTGTCTCTGTCTCTGTCTCTGTCTCTGTCTCTGTCTCTGACTCTGTCTCTGTCTCTGTCTCTGTCTCTGTCTCTGTCTCTGTCTCTGTCTCTGTCTCTGTCTCTGTCTCTGTCTCTGTCTCTGTCTCTGCGTCTGTCTCTGTCTGTGTCTCTGTCTCTGTCTCTGTCTCTGTCTCTGTCTCTGTCTCTGTCTCTGTCTCTGTCTCTGTCTCTGTCTCTGTCTCTGTCTCTGTCTCTGTCTCTGTCTCTGTCTCTGTCTCTGTCTCTGTCTCTGTCTCTGTCTCTGTCTCTGTCTCTGTCTCTGTCTCTGTCTCTGTCTCTGTCTCTGTCTCTGTCTCTGTCTCTGTCTCTGTCGCTGTCTCTGCCCTTGTCTCTGTCGCTGTCTCTGCCTCTGTCTCAGTCCCTGCGTCTGTCTCCGTCTTTGTCTCCGTCTCTGTCTCTATCTCTATCTCTGTCTCTGTCTCTGTCTCTGCGTCTGTCTCTGTCTCTGTCTCTGTCTCTGTCTCTGTCTCTGTCTCTGTCTCTGACTCTGTCTCTGTCTCTGTCTCTGTCTCTGTCTCTGTCTCTGTCTCTGTCTCTGTCTCTGTCTCTGTCTCTGTCTCTGTCTCTGTCTCTGCGTCTGTCTCTGTCTGTGTCTCTGTCTCTGTCTCTGTCTCTGTCTCTGTCTCTGTCTCTGTCTCTGTCTCTGTCTCTGTCTCTGTCTCTGTCTCTGTCTCTGTCTCTGTCTCTGTCTCTGTCTCTGTCTCTGTCTCTGTCTCTGTCTCTGTCTCTGTCTCTGTCTCTGTCTCTGTCTCTGTCTCTGTCTCTGTCTCTGTCTCTGTCTCTGTCTCTGTCTCTGTCGCTGTCTCTGCCCTTGTCTCTGTCGCTGTCTCTGCCTCTGTCTCAGTCCCTGCGTCTGTCTCCGTCTTTGTCTCCGTCTCTGTCTCTATCTCTATCTCTGTCTCTGTCTCTGTCTCTGCGTCTGTCTCTGTCTCTGTCTCTGTCTCTGTCTCTGTCTCTGCGTCTGTCTCTGTCTCTGTCTCTGTCTCTGTCTCTGTCTCTGTCTCTGTCTCTGTCTCTGTCTCTGTCTCTGTCTCTGTCTCTGTCTCTGTCTCTGTCTCTGTCTCTGTCGCTGTCTCTGCCCTTGTCTCTGTCGCTGTCTCTGCCTCTGTCTCAGTCCCTGCGTCTGTCTCCGTCTTTGTCTCCGTCTCTGTCTCTATCTCTATCTCTGTCTCTGTCTCTGTCTCTGCGTCTGTCTCTGTCTCTGTCTCTGTCTCTGCGTCTGTCTCTGTCTCTGTCTCTGTCTCTGTCTCTGTCTCTGTCTCTGTCTCTGTCTCTGTCTCTGTCTCTGTCTCTGTCTCTATCTCTGTCTCTGTCTCTGTCTCTGTCTCTGTCTCTGTCTCTGTCTCTGTCTCTGTCTCTGTCTCTGTCTCTGTCTCTGTCTCTGTCTCTATCTCTGTCTCTGTCTCTGTCTCTGTCTCTGTCTCTGTCTCTGTCTCTGTCTCTGTCTCTGTCTCTGTCTCTGTCTCTGTCTCTGTCTCTGTCTCTGTCTCTGTCTCTGTCTCTGTCTCTGTCTCTGTCTCTGTGTCTGTCTCTGTCGCTGTCTCTGCCCTTGTCTCTGTCGCTGTCTCTGCCTCTGTCTCAGTCCCTGCGTCTGTCTCCGTCTTTGTCTCCGTCTCTGTCTCTATCTCTGTCTCTGTCTCTGTCTCTGTCTCTGTCTCTGTCTCTGCGTCTGTCTCTGTCTCTGTCTCTGTCTCTGTCTCTGTCTCTGTCTCTGTCTCTGTCTCTGTCTCTGTCTCTGTCTCTGTCTCTGTCTCTGTCTCTGTCTCTGTCTCTGTCTCTGTCTCTGTCTCTGTCTCTGTCTCTGTCTCTGTCTCTGTCTCTGTCTCTGTCTCTGTCTCTGTCTCTGTCTCTGTCTCTGTCTCTGTCTCTGTCTCTGTCTCTGTCGCTGTCTCTGTCTCTGCGTCTGTCTCTGTCTCTGTCTCTGTCTCTGTCTCTGTCTCTGTCTCTGTCTCTGTCTCTTTCTCTGTCTGAGACTCTACCTCTGTCTCTGTCTCTGTCACTGTCTCTGTCTCTCTCTCTGTCTGTGTCTCTGTCTCTGTCTCGGACTTTGTCTCCGTCTCTGTCTCTGTCTCTGTCTCTGTCTCTGTCTCTGTCTCTGTCTCTGTCTCTTTCTCTGTCTGAGACTCTGCCTCTGTCTCTGCCTCTGTCTCAGTCCCTGCGTCTGTCTCCGTCTTTGTCTCCGTCTCTGTCTCTATCTCTGTCTCTGTCTCTGTCTCTGTCTCTGTCTCTGTCTCTGCGTCTGTCTCTGTCTCTGTCTCTGTCTCTGTCTCTGTCTCTGTCTCTGTCTCTGTCTCTGTCTCTGTCTCTGTCTCTGTCTCTGTCTCTGTCTCTGTCTCTGTCTCTGTCTCTGTCTCTGTCTCTGTCTCTGTCTCTGTCTCTGTCTCTGTCTCTGTCTCTGACTCTGTCTCTGTCTCTGTCTCTGTCTCTGTCTCTGTCTCTGTCTCTGTCTCTGTCTCTGTCTCTGTCTCTGTCTCTGTCTCTGCGTCTGTCTCTGTCTGTGTCTCTGTCTCTGTCTCTGTCTCTGTCTCTGTCTCTGTCTCTGTCTCTGTCTCTGTCTCTGTCTCTGTCTCTGTCTCTGTCTCTGTCTCTGTCTCTGTCTCTGTCTCTGTCTCTGTCTCTGTCTCTGTCTCTGTCTCTGTCTCTGTCTCTGTCTCTGTCTCTGTCTCTGTCTCTGTCTCTGTCTCTGTCTCTGTCTCTGTCTCTGTCTCTGTCTCTGTCTCTGTCGCTGTCTCTGCCCTTGTCTCTGTCGCTGTCTCTGCCTCTGTCTCAGTCCCTGCGTCTGTCTCCGTCTTTGTCTCCGTCTCTGTCTCTATCTCTGTCTCTGTCTCTGTCTCTGTCTCTGTCTCTGTCTCTGCGTCTGTCTCTGTCTCTATCTTTGTCTCTGTCTCTGTCTCTGTCTCTGTCTCTGTCTCTGTCTCTGACTCTGTCTCTGTCTCTGTCTCTGTCTCTGTCTCTGTCTCTGTCTCTGTCTCTGTCTCTGTCTCTGTCTCTGTCTCTGTCTCTGTCTCTGTCTCTGTCTCTGTCTCTGTCTCTGTCTCTGTCTCCGTATCTGTCTCTGTCTCTGTCTCTTTCTCTGTCTGAGACTCTGCCTCTGTCTCTGTCTCTGTCTCTGTCTCTGTCTCTGTCTCTGTCTCTGTCTCTACATCTGTCTCTGTCTCTGTCTCTGTCTCTGTCTCCGTCTCTGTCTCTGTCTCTGTCTCTGTCCCTGTCTCTGTCTCTGTCTCTGTCTCTGTCTCTGCCTCTGTCTCTGTCTCTGTCTCCGTATCTGTCTCTGTCTCTGTCTCTTTCTCTGTCTGAGACTCTGCCTCTGTCTCTGTCTCTGTCTCTGTCTCTGTCTCTGTCTCTGTCTCTGTCTCTACATCTGTCTCTGTCTCTGTCTCTGTCTCTGTCTCTGTCTCTGTCTCTGTCTCTGTCTCTGTCTCTGTCTCTGTCTCTGTCTCTGTCTCTGTCTCTGTCTCCGTATCCGTATCTGTCTCTTTCTGTGTCTAAGACCCTGCCTCTGTCTCTGTGTCTGTCTCTGTCTCTGTCTCTGTCTCTGTCTCTGTCTCTGTCTCTGCCTCTGTCTCTGTCTCTGTCTCTGTCTCTGTCTCTGTCTCTGTCTCTGTCTCTGTCTCTGTCTCTGTCTCTGTCTCCGTATCTGTCTCTGTCTCTGTCTCTGTCTCTGTCTCTGTCTCTACATCTGTCTCTGTCTCTGTCTCTGTCTCTGTCTCTGTCTCTGTCTCTGTCTCTGTCTCTGTCTCTGTCTCTGTCTCTGTCTCTGTCTCAGTCCCTGCGTCTGTCTCCGACTTTGTCTCTGTCTCTGTCTCTGTCTCTGCCTCTGTCTCTGTCCCCGTATCTGTCTCTGTCCCTGTTTCTGTCTCTGTCTCTGTCCCTGCCTGTGTCTCTGCCTCTGTCTCCGTCTCTGTCTCTGACTCTGTCTCTGTCTCTATCGCCGTCTCTGTCTCTGTCTCTGACTCTGTCTCTTTCTCTGTCTCTGTCTCTGTCTCTGTCTCTGTCTCTGTCTCTGTCTCTGTCTCTGTCTCTGTCTCTGTCTCTGTCTCTGTCTCTGTCTCTGTCGCTGTCTCTTCCTCTGTCTCTGTCTCCGTCTCTGTCCCTGGCTCTGTCTCTGCCTCTGTCTCTGTCTCTGTCTCTGTCTCTGTCTCCGTCTCTGTCTCGGTCTCTGTTTCTGTCTCTGTCTCTGTCTCCGTCTCTGTCTCCGTATCTGTCTCTGTCTCTGTCTCTGCCCCTGTCTCTGTCGCTGTCTCTGCCTCTGTCTCAGTCCCTGCGTCTGTCTCCGTCTTTGTCTCCGTCTGTGTCTCTGTCCCTGTCTCTGTCTCTGTCTCTGTCTCTGTCTCTGTCTCTGTCTCTGTCTCTGTCTCTGTCTCTACCTCTGTCTCTGTCTCTCTCTCTGTCTGCGTCTCTGTCTCTGTCTCGGTCTTTGTCTCCGTCTCTGTCTCTGTCTCTGTCTCTGTCTCTCCCTCTGTCTCAGTCTCTGCGTCTGTCTCTGTCTCTGTCTCTGTCTCTGCCTCTGTCTCTGTCTCTGTCTCCGTCTCTGTCTCTGTCTCTGTCTCTGTCTCTGTCTCTGTCTCTGTCTCTGTCTCTGTCTCTGTCTCTGTCTCTGTCTCTGTCTCTGTCTCTGTCTCTGTCTCTGTCTCTGTCTCTGTCTCTGTCTCTGTCTCTGTCTCTGTCTCTTTCTCTGTCTGAGACCCTGCCTCTGTCTCTGTCTCTGTCTCTGTCTCTGTCTCTGTCTCCGTCTCTGCCTCTGTCCCTGTCTCTGTCTCTGTCTCTGTCTCAGTCTCAGTCTCTGCCTCCGTCTCTGTCTCTGCCTCTGTCTCAGTCTCTGCGTCTGTCTCTGTCCCTGTCTCTGTCTCTGTCTCTGTCTCTGTCTCTGTCTCTGTCTCTGTCTCTGTCTCTGTCTCCGTATCTGTCTCTGTCTCTGTCTCTTTCTCTGTCTGAGACTCTGCCTCTGTCTCTGTCTCTGTCTCTGTCTCTGTCTCTGTCTCTGTCTCTGTCTCTACATCTGTCTCTGTCTCTGTCTCTGTCTCTGTCTCTGTCTCTGTCTCTGTCTCTGTCTCTGTCTCTGTCTCTGTCTCTGTCTCTGTCTCTGTCTCTGTCTCTGTCTCTGTCTCTGTCTCTGTCTCTGTCTCTGTCTCTGTCTCTGTCTCTGTCTCCGTATCCGTATCTGTCTCTTTCTGTGTCTAAGACCCTGCCTCTGTCTCTGTGTCTGTCTCTGTCTCTGTCTCTGTCTCTGTCTCTGTCTCTGTCTCTGCCTCTGTCTCTGTCTCTGTCTCTGTCTCTGTCTCTGTCTCTATCTCTGTCTCTGTCTCTGTCTCTGTCTCCGTATCTGTCTCTGTCTCTGTCTCTTTCTCTGTCTGAGACTCTGCCTCTGTCTCTGTCTCTGTCTCTGTCTCTGTCTCTGTCTCTGTCTCTGTCTCTGTCTCTACATCTGTCTCTGTCTCTGTCTCTGTCTCTGCCTCTGTCTCTGTCTCTGTCTCTGTCTCTGTCTCTGTCTCTGTCTCTGTCTCTGCCTCTGTCTCCGTCTCTGTCTCTGTCTCTGTCTCTGTCCCCGTATCTGTCTCTGTCTCCGTCTCTGTCTCTGTCTCTGTCTCTGTCTCTGTCTCTGTCTCTGTCTCCGTCTCTGTCTCCGTCTCTGTCTCTGTCTCTGTCTCTGTCTCTGTCTCTGTCTCTGTCTCTGTCTCTGTCTCTGTCTCTGTCTCCGTCTCTGTCTCTGTCTCTGTCTCTGTCTCTGTCTCTGTCTCTGTCTCAGTCCCTGCGTCTGTCTCCGACTTTGTCTCTGTCTCTGTCTCTGTCTCTGTCTCTGTCTCTGCCTCTGTCTCTGTCCCCGTATCTGTCTCTGTCCCTGTTTCTGTCTCTGTCTCTGTCCCTGCCTGTGTCTCTGCCTCTGTCTCCGTCTCTGTCTCTGACTCTGTCTCTGTCTCTATCGCCGTCTCTGTCTCTGTCTCTGACTCTGTCTCTTTCTCTGTCTGAGACTCTGCCTCTGTCTCTGTCTCTGTTACTGTCTCTGCCTCCGTCTCTGTCTCTGTCTCTTTCTCCGTCTCTGTCTCTGTCTCTGTCTCTGTCTCCGTCCCTGCCTCTGTCTCTGTCTCTGTCTTTGTCTCTGTCTCTGTCTCTGTCTCTGTCTCTGTCTCTGTCTCTGTCTCTGTCTCCGTCTCTGTCTCCGTCTCTGTCTCGGTCTCTGTTTCTGTCTCTGTCTCTGTCTCCGTCTCTGTCTCCGTATCTGTCTCTGTCTCTGTCTCTGTCTCTGTCTCTGTCTCTGTCTCTGTCTCTGTCTCCGTATCTGTCTCTGACTCTGTCTCTGTCTCTATCGCCGTCTCTGTCTCTGTCTCTGACTCTGTCTCTTTCTCTGTCTCTGTCTCTGTCTCTGTCTCTGTCTCTGTCTCTGTCTCTGTCTCTGTCTCTGTCTCTGTCTCTGTCTCTGTCTCTGTCTCTGTCGCTGTCTCTTCCTCTGTCTCTGTCTCCGTCTCTGTCCCTGGCTCTGTCTCTGCCTCTGTCTCTGTCTCTGTCTCTGTCTCTGTCTCCGTCTCTGTCTCGGTCTCTGTTTCTGTCTCTGTCTCTGTCTCCGTCTCTGTCTCCGTATCTGTCTCTGTCTCTGTCTCTGCCCCTGTCTCTGTCGCTGTCTCTGCCTCTGTCTCAGTCCCTGCGTCTGTCTCCGTCTTTGTCTCCGTCTGTGTCTCTGTCCCTGTCTCTGTCTCTGTCTCTGTCTCTGTCTCTGTCTCTGTCTCTGTCTCCGTCTCTTTCTCTGTCTGAGACTCTGCCTCTGTCTCTGTCTCTGTCACTGTCTCTGCCCCGTCTCTGTCTCTGTCTCCGCCTCTGTCTCTGTCTCTGTCTCTGTCTCTGTCTCTGTCTCTGTATCTGTCTCTGTCTCTGTCTCTGTCCCTGCCTCTGTCTCTGTCTCTATCTTTGTCTCTGTCTCTGTCTCTGTCTCTGTCTCTGTCTCTGTCTCTGTCTCTGTCTCTGTCTCTGTCTCTGTCTCTGTCTCTGTCTCTGCGTCCGTCTCTGTCTCTGTCTCTGTCTCTGTCTCTGTCTCTGTCTCTGTCTCTGTCTCTGTCTCTGTCTCTGTCTCTGTCTCTGTCTCTGTCTCTGTCTCTGTCTCTGTCTCTGTCTCTGTCTCTGTCTCTGTCTCTGTCTCTGTCTCTGTCTCTGTCTCTGTCTCTGTCTCTGTCTCTGTCTCTGTCTCTGTCTCTGTCTCTGTCTCTGTCTCTGTCTCTGTCTCTGTCTCTGTCTCTGTCTCTGTCTCTGTCTCTGTCTCTGTGTGTGTCTCTTTCTCTGTCTGAGACACTGCCTCTGTCTCCGTCTCCGTCTCCGTCTCTGTCCCTGGCTCTGTCTCTGCCTCCGTCTCCGTCTCTGTCTCTGTCTCTGTCTCTGTCCCCGTATCTGTCTCTGTCTCCGTCTCTGTCTCTGTCTCTGTCTCTGTCTCTGTCTCTGTCTCTGTCTCCGTCTCTGTCTCCGTCTCTGTCTCTGTCTCTGTCTCTGTCTCTGTCTCTGTCTCTGTCTCTGTCTCTGTCTCTGTCTCTGTCTCCGTCTCTGTCTCTGTCTCTGTCTCTGTCTCTGTCTCTGTCTCTGTCTCAGTCCCTGCGTCTGTCTCCGACTTTGTCTCTGTCTCTGTCTCTGTCTCTGTCTCTGTCTCTGCCCCTGTCTCTGTCCCCGTATCTGTCTCTGTCCCTGTTTCTGTCTCTGTCTCTGTCCCTGCCTGTGTCTCTGCCTCTGTCTCCGTCTCTGTCTCTGACTCTGTCTCTGTCTCTATCGCCGTCTCTGTCTCTGTCTCTGTCTCTGTCTCTGTCTCTGTCTCTGTCTCTGACTCTGTCTCTGTCTCTGTCTCTGTCTCTGTCTCTGTCTCTGTCTCTGTCTCTGTCTCTGCGTCTGTCTCTGTCTCTGCCTCTGTCTCTGTCTCTGTCTCTGTCTCTGTCTCTGTCTCTGCGTCTGTCTCTGTCTCTGTCTCTGTCTCTGTCTCTGTCTCTGTCTCTGTCTCTGTCTCAGTCTCTGTCTCTGTCTCTGTCTCTGTCTCTGTCTCTGTCTCTGTCT
Source organism: Megachile willughbiella (assembly GCA_945859595.2). Classification (NCBI taxonomy): domain Eukaryota; kingdom Metazoa; phylum Arthropoda; class Insecta; order Hymenoptera; family Megachilidae; genus Megachile; species Megachile willughbiella. The sequence continues at coordinate 465,394 of CAMAOD020000172.1, forward strand.
CTGTCTCTGTCTCTGTCTCTGTCTCTGTCTCTGTCTCTGTCTCTGTCTCTGTCCCTGTCTCTGTCTCTCTCTCTGTCTCTGTCTCTGTCTGTGTCTCTTTCTCTGTCTGAGACACTGCCTCTGTCTCCGCCTCCGTCTCTGTCCCTGGCTCTGTCTCTGCCTCTGTCTCCGTCTCTGTCTCTGTCTCTGTCTCTGTCCCCGTATCTGTCTCTGTCTCCGTCTCTGTCTCTGTCTCTGTCTCCGTATCTGTCTCTGTCTATGTCTCTGTCTCTGTCTCCGTCTCTTTCTCTGTCTGAGACTCTGCCTCTGTCTCTGTCTCTGTCACTGTCTCTGCCTCCGTTTCTGTCTCTGTCTCCGCCTCTGTCTCTGTCTCTGTCTCTGTCTCTGTCTCTGTATCTGTCTCTGTCTCTGTCTCTGTCCCTGCCTCTGTCTCTGTCTCTGTCTTTGTCTCTGTCTCCGCCTCTGTCTCTGTCTCTGTCTCTGTCTCTGTCTCTGTATCTGTCTCTGTCTCTGTCTCTGTCCCTGCCTCTGTCTCTGTCTCTGTCTTTGTCTCTGTCTCTGTCTCTGTCTCTGTCTCTGTCTCTGTCTCTGACTCTGTCTCTGTCTCTGTCTCTGTCTCTGTCTCTGTCTCTGTCTCTGTCTCTGTCTCTGTCTCTGTCTCTGTCTCTGCGTCTGTCTCTGTCTCTGTCTCTGTCTCTGTCTCTGTCTCTGTCTCTGTTTCTGTCTCTGTCTCTGTCTCTGTCTCTGTCTCTGTCTCTGTCTCTGTCTCTGTCTCTGTCTCTGTCTCTGTCTCTGTCTCTGTCTCTGTCTCTGCCTCTGTCTCAGTCCCTGCGTCTGTCTCCGTCTTTGTCTCCGTCTCTGTCTCTGTCTCTGTCTCTGTCTCTGCCTCCGTCGCTCTCTCTCCCTCTGTCTCTGTCTCTATCTCTGCCTCTGTCTCTGTCTCTGTCTCTGTCTCTGTCTCTGTCTCTGTCTCTACCTCTGTCTCTGTCTCTCTCTCTCTGTCTGCGTCTCTGTCTCTGTCTCTGTCTCGGTCTTTGTCTCCGTCTCTGTCTCTGTCTCTGTCTCTGTCTCTCCCTCTGTCTCAGTCTCTGCGTCTGTCTCGGTCTCTGTCTCTGCCTCTGCGTCTGTCTCTGTCTCTGTCTCTGTCTCTGTCTCTGTCTCTGTCTCTCTCTCTGTCTCTGTCTCTGTATCTGTCTCTGTCTCTGTCACTGCCCCTGTCTCTGTCTCTGTCTCTCTCTGTCGCTGTCTCTTCCTCTGTCTGAGACCCTGCCTCTGTCTCTGTCTCTGTCTCCGTCCCTGCCTCTGTCTCTGTCTCTGTCTTTGTCTCTGTCTCTGTCTCTGTCTCTGTCTCTGTCTCTGTCTCAGTCTCTGTCTCTGTCTCTGTCTCCGTCTCTGTCTCCGTCTCTGTCTTGGTCTCTGTTTCTGTCTCTGTCTCTGTCTCCGTCTCTGTCTCTGTCTCTGTCTCTGTCTCTGTCTCCGTATCTGTCTCTGTCTCTGTCTCTGTCTCTGTCTCCGTCTCTTTCTCTGTCTGAGACTCTGCCTCTGTCTCTGTCTCTGTCACTGTCTCTGCCCCGTCTCTGTCTCTGTCTCCGCCTCTGTCTCTGTCTCTGTCTCTGTCTCTGTCTCTGTATCTGTCTCTGTCTCTGTCTCTGTCCCTGCCTCTGTCTCAGTCTCTGTCTTTGTCTCTGTCTCTGTCTCTGTCTCTGTCTCTGACTCTGTCTCTGTCTCTGTCTCTGTCTCTGTCTCTGTCTCTGTCTCTGTCTCTGTCTCTGTCTCTGTCTCTGCGTCTGTCTCTGTCTCTGTCTCTGTCTCTGTCTCTGTCTCTGTCTCTGTCTCTGTCTCTGTCTCTGTCTCTGTCTCTGTCTCTGTCTCTGTCTCTGTCTCTGTCTCTGTCTCTGTCTCTGTCTCTGTCGCTGTCTCTGCCCTTGTCTCTGTCGCTGTCTCTGCCTCTGTCTCAGTCCCTGCGTCTGTCTCCGTCTTTGTCTCCGTCTCTGTCTCTGTCTCTGTCTCTGCCTCTGTCTCTGTCTCTGTCCCTGTCTCTGTCTCTGCGTCTGTCTCGGTCTCTGTTTCTGTCTCTGTCTCTGTCTCCGTCTCTGTCTCTGTCTCTGTCTCTGTCCCTGTCTCCGTATCTGTCTCTGTCTCTGTCTCTGTCTCTGTCTCCGTCTCTTTCTCTGTCTCTGTCTCTGTCTCTGTCTCTGTCTCTGTCTCTGTCTCTGTCTCTGTCTCTGTCTCTGTCTCTGTCTCTGTCTCTGTCTCTGTCTCTGTCTCTGTCTCTGTCTCTGTCTCTGTCTCTGTCTCTGTCTCTGTCGCTGTCTCTGCCCTTGTCTCTGTCGCTGTCTCTGCCTCTGTCTCAGTCCCTGCGTCTGTCTCCGTCTTTGTCTCCGTCTCTGTCTCTATCTCTGTCTCTGTCTCTGTCTCTATCTCTGTCTCTGCGTCTGTCTCTGTCTCTGTCTCTGTCTCTGTCTCTGTCTCTGTCTCTGTCTCTGTCTCTGTCTCTGTCTCTGTCTCTGTCTCTGTCTCTGTCTCTGTCTCTGTCTCTGTCCCTGCCTCTGTCTCTGTCTCTATCTTTGTCTCTGTCTCTGTCTCTGTCTCTGTCTCTGTCTCTGACTCTGTCTCTGTCTCTGTCTCCGTCTCTGTCTCTGTCTCTGTCTCTGTCTCTGTCTCTGTCTCTGCGTCTGTCTCTGTCTCTGTCTCTGTCTCTGTCTCTGTCTCTGCGTCTGTCTCTGTCTCTGTCTCTGTCTCTGTCTCTGTCTCTGTCTCTGTCTCTGTCTCTGTCTCTGTCTCTGTCTCTGTCTCTGTCTCTGTCTCTGTCTCTGTCTCTGTCTCTGTCTCTGTCTCTGTCTCTGTCTCTGTCTCTGTCTCTGTCTCTGTCTCTGTCTCTGTCTCTGTCTCTGTCTCTGTCGCTGTCTCTGCCCTTGTCTCTGTCGCTGTCTCTGCCTCTGTCTCAGTCCCTGCGTCTGTCTCCGTCTTTGTCTCCGTCTCTGTCTCTATCTCTGTCTCTGTCTCTGTCTCTGTCTCTGTCTCTGTCTCTGCGTCTGTCTCTGTCTCTATCTTTGTCTCTGTCTCTGTCTCTGTCTCTGTCTCTGTCTCTGACTCTGTCTCTCTCTCTGTCTCTGTCTCTGTCTCTGTCTCTGTCTCTGTCTCTGTCTCTGTCTCTGCGTCTGTCTCTGTCTGTGTCTCTGTCTCTGTCTCTGTCTCTGTCTCTGTCTCTGTCTCTGTCTCTGTCTCTGTCTCTGTCTCTGTCTCTGTCTCTGTCTCTGTCTCTGTCTCTGTCTCTGTCTCTGTCTCTGTCTCTGTCTCTGTCGCTGTCTCTGCCCTTGTCTCTGTCGCTGTCTCTGCCTCTGTCTCAGTCCCTGCGTCTGTCTCCGTCTTTGTCTCCGTCTCTGTCTCTATCTCTATCTCTGTCTCTGTCTCTGTCTCTGCGTCTGTCTCTGTCTCTGTCTCTGTCTCTGTCTCTGTCTCTGCGTCTGTCTCTGTCTCTGTCTCTGTCTCTGTCTCTGTCTCTGTCTCTGTCTCTGTCTCTGTCTCTGTCTCTGTCTCTGTCTCTGTCTCTGTCTCTGTCTCTGTCTCTGACTCTGTCTCTGTCTCTGTCTCTGTCTCTGTCTCTGTCTCTGTCTCTGTCTCTGTCTCTGTCTCTGTCTCTGTCTCTGCGTCTGTCTCTGTCTCTGTCTCTGTCTCTGTCTCTGTCTCTGTCTCTGTCTCTGTCTCTGTCTCTGTCTCTGTCTCTGTCTCTGTCTCTGTCTCTGTCGCTGTCTCTGCCCTTGTCTCTGTCGCTGTCTCTGCCTCTGTCTCAGTCCCTGCGTCTGTCTCCGTCTTTGTCTCCGTCCCTGTCTCTGTCTCTGTCTCTGTCTCTGTCTCTGTCTCTGTCTCTGTCTCTGCGTCTGTCTCGGTCTCTGTTTCTGTCTCTGTCTCTGTCTCCGTCTCTGTCTCTGTCTCTGTCTCTGTCTCTGTCTCCGTATCTGTCTCTGTCTCTGTCTCTGTCTCTGTCTCCGTCTCTTTCTCTGTCTGAGACTCTGCCTCTGTCTCTGTCTCTGTCACTGTCTCTGCCCCGTCTCTGTCTCTGTCTCCGCCTCTGTCTCTGTCTCTGTCTCTGTCTCTGTCTCTGTCTCTGTATCTGTCTCTGTCTCTGTCTCTGTCCCTGCCTCTGTCTCTGTCTCTATCTTTGTCTCTGTCTCTGTCTCTGTCTCTGTCTCTGTCTCTGTCTCTGTCTCTGTCTCTGTCTCTGTCTCTGTCTCTGTCTCTGTCTCTGTCTCTGTCTCTGTCTCTGTCTCTGTCTCTGTCTCTGTCTCTGCGTCCGTCTCTGTCTCTGTCTCTGTCTCTGTCTCTGTCTCTGTCTCTGTCTCTGTCTCTGTCTCTGTCTCTGTCTCTGTCTCTGTCTCTGTCTCTGTCTCTGTCTCTGTCTCTGTCTCTGTCTCTGTCTCTGTCTCTGTCTCTGTCTCTGTCTCTGTCTCTGTCTCTGTCTCTGTCTCTGTCTCTGTCTCTGTCTCTGTCTCTGTCTCTGTCTCTGTCTCTGTCTCTGTCGCTGTCTCTGCCCTTGTCTCTGTCGCTGTCTCTGCCTCTGTCTCAGTCCCTGCGTCTGTCTCCGTCTTTGTCTCCGTCTCTGTCTCTATCTCTGTCTCTGTCTCTGTCTCTGTCTCTGTCTCTGTCTTTGCGTCTGTCTCTGTCTCTGTCTCTGTCTCTGTCTCTGTCTCTGTCTCTGTCTCTGTCTCTGTCTCTGTCTCTGTCCCTGCCTCTGTCTCTGTCTCTATCTTTGTCTCTGTCTCTGTCTCTGTCTCTGTCTCTGTCTCTGTCTCTGTCTCTGTCTCTGTCTCTGTCTCTGACTCTGTCTCTGTCTCTGTCTCTGTCTCTGTCTCTGTCTCTGTCTCTGTCTCTGTCTCTGTCTCTGTCTCTGTCTCTGTCTCTGTCTCTGTCTCTGTCGCTGTCTCTTCCTCTGTCTCTGTCTCCGTCTCTGTCTCTGTCTCTGTCTCTGTCTCTGTCTCTGCCTCTGTCTCTGTCCCGGTATCTGTCTCTGTCCCTGTTTCTGTCTCTGTCTCTGTCCCTGTCTGTGTGTCTGCCTCTGTCTCCGTCTCTGTCTCTGACTCTGTCTCTGTCTCTATCGCCGTCTCTGTCTCTGTCTCTGACTCTGTCTCTTTCTCTGTCTGAGACTCTGCCTCTGTCTCTGTCTCTGTCACTGTCTCTGCCTCCGTCTCTGTCTCTGTCTCTGTCTCTGTCTCTGTCTCTGTCTCTGTCTCTGTCTCTGTCTCTGTCTCTGTCTCCGTCCCTGCCTCTGTCTCTGTCTCTGTCTTTGTCTCTGTCTCTGTCTCTGTCTCTGTCTCTGTCTCTGTCTCTGTCTCTGTCTCCGTCTCTGTCTCCGTCTCTGTCTCGGTCTCTGTTTCTGTCTCTGTCTCTGTCTCCGTCTCTGTCTCCGTATCTGTCTCTGTCTCTGTCTCTGTCTCTGTCTCTGTCTCTGTCTCTGTCTCTGTCTCTGTCTCTGTCTCCGTATCTGTCTCTGTCTCTGTCTCTGTCTCTGTCTCCGTCTCTTTCTCTGTCTGAGACTCTACCTCTGTCTCTGTCTCTGTCACTGTCTCTGTCTCTCTCTCTGTCTGTGTCTCTGTCTCTGTCTCGGTCTTTGTCTCCGTCTCTGTCTCTGTCTCTGTCTCTGCCTCTGTCTCTGTCTCTGTCTCCGTCTCTTTCTCTGTCTGAGACTCTACCTCTGTCTCTGTCTCTGTCTCTGTCTCTGTCTCTGTCTCTGTCTCTGTCTCTGTCTCTGTCTCTGTCTCTGTCTCTGTCTCTGTCTCTGTCTCTGTCTCTGTCTCTGTCTCTGTCTCTGTCTCTGTCTCTGTCTCTGTCTCTGTCTCTGTCCCTGTCTCTGTCTCTCTCTCTGTCTCTGTCTCTGTCTGTGTCTCTTTCTCTGTCTGAGACACTGCCTCTGTCTCCGTCTCCGTCTCTGTCCCTGGGTCTGTCTCTGCCTCTGTCTCCGTCTCTGTCTCTGTCTCTGTCTCTGTCTCTGACTCTGTCTCTTTCTCTGTCTGAGACTCTGCCTCTGTCTCTGCCTCTGTCTCAGTCCCTGCGTCTGTCTCCGTCTTTGTCTCCGTCTCTGTCTCTATCTCTGTCTCTGTCTCTGTCTCTGTCTCTATCTCTGTCTCTGCGTCTGTCTCTGTCTCTGTCTCTGTCTCTGTCTCTGTCTCTGTCTCTGTCTCTGTCTCTATCTTTGTCTCTGTCTCTGTCTCTGTCTCTGTCTCTGTCTCTGACTCTGTCTCTGTCTCTGTCTCCGTCTCTGTCTCTGTCTCTGTCTCTGTCTCTGTCTCTGACTCTGTCTCTGTCTCTGTCTCCGTCTCTGTCTCTGTCTCTGTCTCTGTCTCTGTCTCTGTCTCTGTCTCTGCGTCTGTCTCTGTCTCTGTCTCTGTCTCTGTCTCTGTCTCTGTCTCTGTCTCTGTCTCTGTCTCTGTCTCTGTCTCTGTCTCTGTCTCTGTCTCTGTCTCTGTCTCTGTCTCTGTCTCTGTCTCTGTCTCTGTCTCTGTCTCTGTCGCTGTCTCTGCCCTTGTCTCTGTCGCTGTCTCTGCCTCTGTCTCAGTCCCTGCGTCTGTCTCCGTCTTTGTCTCCGTCTCTGTCTCTATCTCTGTCTCTGTCTCTGTCTCTGTCTCTGTCTCTGTCTCTGCGTCTGTCTCTGTCTCTATCTTTGTCTCTGTCTCTGTCTCTGTCTCTGTCTCTGTCTCTGTCTCTGACTCTGTCTCTGTCTCTGTCTCTGTCTCTGTCTCTGTCTCTGTCTCTGTCTCTGTCTCTGTCTCTGTCTCTGTCTCTGTCTCTGTCTCTGTCTCTGTCTCTGTCTCTGTCTCTGTCTCTGTCTCTGTCTCTGACTCTGTCTCTGTCTCTGTCTCCGTCTCTGTCTCTGTATCTGTCTCTGTCTCTGTCTCTGTCTCTGCGTCTGTCTCTGTCTCTGTCTCTGTCTCTGTCTCTGTCTCTGCGTCTGTCTCTGTCTCTGTCTCTGTCTCTGTCTCTGTCTCTGTCCCTGTCTCTGTCTCTCTCTCTGTCTCTGTCTCTGTCTGTGTCTCTTTCTCTGTCTGAGACACTGCCTCTGTCTCCGTCTCCGTCTCTGTCCCTGGCTCTGTCTCTGCCTCTGTCTCCGTCTCTGTCTCTGTCTCTGTCTCTGTCTCTGACTCTGTCTCTTTCTCTGTCTGAGACTCTGCCTCTGTCTCTGCCTCTGTCTCAGTCCCTGCGTCTGTCCCCGTCTTTGTCTCCGTCTCTGTCTCTATCTCTGTCTCTGTCTCTGTCTCTGTCTCTATCTCTGTCTCTGCGTCTGTCTCTGTCTCTGTCTCTGTCTCTGTCTCTGTCTCTGTCTCTGTCTCTGTCTCTGTCTCTGTCTCTGTCTCTGTCTCTGTCTCTGTATCTGTCTCTGTCCCTGCCTCTGTCTCTGTCTCTATCTTTGTCTCTGTCTCTGTCTCTGTCTCTGTCTCTGTCTCTGACTCTGTCTCTGTCTCTGTCTCCGTCTCTGTCTCTGTCTCTGTCTCTGTCTCTGTCTCTGTCTCTGTCTCTGCGTCTGTCTCTGTCTCTGTCTCTGTCTCTGTCTCTGTCTCTGCGTCTGTCTCTGTCTCTGTCTCTGTCTCTGTCTCTGTCTCTGTCTCTGTCTCTGTCTCTGTCTCTGTCTCTGTCTCTGTCTCTGTCTCTGTCTCTGTCTCTGTCTCTGTCTCTGTCTCTGTCTCTGTCTCTGTCTCTGTCTCTGTCTCTGTCTCTGTCTCTGTCTCTGTCTCTGTCGCTGTCTCTGCCCTTGTCTCTGTCGCTGTCTCTGCCTCTGTCTCAGTCCCTGCGTCTGTCTCCGTCTTTGTCTCCGTCTCTGTCTCTATCTCTGTCTCTGTCTCTGTCTCTGTCTCTGTCTCTGTCTCTGCGTCTGTCTCTGTCTCTATCTTTGTCTCTGTCTCTGTCTCTGTCTCTGTCTCTGTCCCTGTCTCTGACTCTGTCTCTGTCTCTGTCTCTGTCTCTGTCTCTGTCTCTGTCTCTGTCTCTGTCTCTGTCTCTGTCTCTGTCTCTGTCTCTGTCTCTGTCTCTGACTCTGTCTCTGTCTCTGTCTCTGCCTCTGTCTCAGTCCCTGCGTCTGTCTCCGTCTTTGTCTCCGTCTCTGTCTCTGTCTCTGTCTCTGTCTCTGCCTCCGTCGCTCTCTCTCCCTCTGTCTCTGTCTCTATCTCTGCCTCTGTCTCTGTCTCTGTCTCTGTCTCTGTCTCTGTCTCTACCTCTGTCTCTGTCTCTCTCTCTCTGTCTGCGTCTCTGTCTCTGTCTCTGTCTCGGTCTTTGTCTCCGTCTCTGTCTCTGTCTCTGTCTCTGTCTCTCCCTCTGTCTCAGTCTCTGCGTCTGTCTCGGTCTCTGTCTCTGCCTCTGCGTCTGTCTCTGTCTCTGTCTCTGTCTCTGTCTCTGTCTCTGTCTCTCTCTCTGTCTCTGTCTCTGTATCTGTCTCTGTCTCTGTCACTGCCCCTGTCTCTGTCTCTGTCTCTCTCTGTCGCTGTCTCTTCCTCTGTCTGAGACCCTGCCTCTGTCTCTGTCTCTGTCTCCGTCCCTGCCTCTGTCTCTGTCTCTGTCTTTGTCTCTGTCTCTGTCTCTGTCTCTGTCTCTGTCTCTGTCTCAGTCTCTGTCTCTGTCTCTGTCTCCGTCTCTGTCTCCATCTCTGTCTTGGTCTCTGTTTCTGTCTCTGTCTCTGTCTCCGTCTCTGTCTCTGTCTCTGTCTCTGTCTCTGTCTCCGTATCTGTCTCTGTCTCTGTCTCTGTCTCTGTCTCCGTCTCTTTCTCTGTCTGAGACTCTGCCTCTGTCTCTGTCTCTGTCACTGTCTCTGCCCCGTCTCTGTCTCTGTCTCCGCCTCTGTCTCTGTCTCTGTCTCTGTCTCTGTCTCTGTATCTGTCTCTGTCTCTGTCTCTGTCCCTGCCTCTGTCTCAGTCTCTGTCTTTGTCTCTGTCTCTGTCTCTGTCTCTGTCTCTGTCTCTGACTCTGTCTCTGTCTCTGTCTCTGTCTCTGTCTCTGTCTCTGTCTCTGTCTCTGTCTCTGTCTCTGTCTCTGTCTCTGTCTCTGTCTCTGCGTCTGTCTCTGTCTCTGTCTCTGTCTCTGTCTCTGTCTCTGTCTCTGTCTCTGTCTCTGTCTCTGTCTCTGTCTCTGTCTCTGTCGCTGTCTCTGCCCTTGTCTCTGTCGCTGTCTCTGCCTCTGTCTCAGTCCCTGCGTCTGTCTCCGTCTTTGTCTCCGTCTCTGTCTCTGTCTCTGTCTCTGCCTCTGTCTCTGTCTCTGTCCCTGTCTCTGTCTCTGCGTCTGTCTCGGTCTCTGTTTCTGTCTCTGTCTCTGTCTCCGTCTCTGTCTCTGTCTCTGTCTCTGTCCCTGTCTCCGTATCTGTCTCTGTCTCTGTCTCTGTCTCTGTCTCCGTCTCTTTCTCTGTCTCTGTCTCTGTCTCTGTCTCTGTCTCTGTCACTGTCTCTGTCTCTGTCTCTGTCTCTGTCTCTGTCTCTGTCTCTGTCTCTGTCTCTGTCTCTGTCTCTGTCTCTGTCGCTGTCTCTGCCCTTGTCTCTGTCGCTGTCTCTGCCTCTGTCTCAGTCCCTGCGTCTGTCTCCGTCTTTGTCTCCGTCTCTGTCTCTATCTCTGTCTCTGTCTCTGTCTCTGTCTCTATCTCTGTCTCTGCGTCTGTCTCTGTCTCTGTCTCTGTCTCTGTCTCTGTCTCTGTCTCTGTCTCTGTCTCTGTCTCTGTCTCTGTCTCTGTCTCTGTCTCTGTCTCTGTCTCTGTCTCTGTCTCTGTCTCTGTCCCTGCCTCTGTCTCTGTCTCTATCTTTGTCTCTGTCTCTGTCTCTGTCTCTGTCTCTGTCTCTGTCTCTGACTCTGTCTCTGTCTCTGTCTCCGTCTCTGTCTCTGTCTCTGTCTCTGTCTCTGTCTCTGTCTCTGCGTCTGTCTCTGTCTCTGTCTCTGTCTCTGTCTCTGTCTCTGCGTCTGTCTCTGTCTCTGTCTCTGTCTCTGTCTCTGTCTCTGTCTCTGTCTCTGTCTCTGTCTCTGTCTCTGTCTCTGTCTCTGTCTCTGTCTCTGTCTCTGTCTCTGTCTCTGTCTCTGTCTCTGTCTCTGTCTCTGTCTCTGTCTCTGTCTCTGTCTCTGTCTCTGTCTCTGTCTCTGTCTCTGTCTCTGTCTCTGTCTCTGTCTCTGTCTCTGTCTCTGTCTCTGTCTCTGTCGCTGTCTCTGCCCTTGTCTCTGTCGCTGTCTCTGCCTCTGTCTCAGTCCCTGCGTCTGTCTCCGTCTTTGTCTCCGTCTCTGTCTCTATCTCTGTCTCTGTCTCTGTCTCTGTCTCTGTCTCTGTCTCTGCGTCTGTCTCTGTCTCTATCTTTGTCTCTGTCTCTGTCTCTGTCTCTGTCTCTGTCTCTGACTCTGTCTCTCTCTCTGTCTCTGTCTCTGTCTCTGTCTCTGTCTCTGTCTCTGTCTCTGTCTCTGCGTCTGTCTCTGTCTGTGTCTCTGTCTCTGTCTCTGTCTCTGTCTCTGTCTCTGTCTCTGTCTCTGTCTCTGTCTCTGTCTCTGTCTCTGTCTCTGTCTCTGTCTCTGTCTCTGTCTCTGTCTCTGTCTCTGTCTCTGTCTCTGTCTCTGTCTCTGTCTCTGTCTCTGTCTCTGTCTCTGTCTCTGTCTCTGTCTCTGTCTCTGTCGCTGTCTCTGCCCTTGTCTCTGTCGCTGTCTCTGCCTCTGTCTCAGTCCCTGCGTCTGTCTCCGTCTTTGTCTCCGTCTCTGTCTCTATCTCTATCTCTGTCTCTGTCTCTGTCTCTGCGTCTGTCTCTGTCTCTGTCTCTGTCTCTGTCTCTGTCTCTGCGTCTGTCTCTGTCTCTGTCTCTGTCTCTGTCTCTGTCTCTGTCTCTGTCTCTGTCTCTGTCTCTGTCTCTGTCTCTGTCTCTGTCTCTGTCTCTGTCTCTGTCTCTGTCTCTGTCTCTGTCTCTGTCTCTGTCTCTGTCTCTGTCTCTGTCTCTGTCTCTGTCTCTGTCTCTGTCTCTGTCTCTGTCTCTGTCTCTGTCTCTGTCTCTGTCTCTGTCTCTGTCTCTGTCTCTGTCTCTGTCTCTGTCTCCGTCTCTTTCTCTGTCTGAGACTCTACCTCTGTCTCTGTCTCTGTCACTGTCTCTGTCTCTCTCTCTGTCTGTGTCTCTGTCTCTGTCTCGGTCTTTGTCTCCGTCTCTGTCTCTGTCTCTGTCTCTGCCTCTGTCTCTGTCTCTGTCTCCGTCTCTTTCTCTGTCTGAGACTCTACCTCTGTCTCTGTCTCTGTCTCTGTCTCTGTCTCTGTCTCTGTCTCTGTCTCTGTCTCTGTCTCTGTCTCTGTCTCTGTCTCTGTCTCTGTCTCTGTCTCTGTCTCTGTCTCTGTCTCTGTCTCTGTCTCTGTCTCTGTCTCTGTCTCTGTCTCTGTCTCTGTCTCTGTCTCTGTCTCTGTCTCTGTCTCTGTCTCTGTCTCTGTCTCTGTCCCTGTCTCTGTCTCTCTCTCTGTCTCTGTCTCTGTCTGTGTCTCTTTCTCTGTCTGAGACACTGCCTCTGTCTCCGTCTCCGTCTCTGTCCCTGGCTCTGTCTCTGCCTCTGTCTCCGTCTCTGTCTCTGTCTCTGTCTCTGTCTCTGACTCTGTCTCTTTCTCTGTCTGAGACTCTGCCTCTGTCTCTGCCTCTGTCTCAGTCCCTGCGTCTGTCTCCGTCTTTGTCTCCGTCTCTGTCTCTATCTCTGTCTCTGTCTCTGTCTCTGTCTCTATCTCTGTCTCTGCGTCTGTCTCTGTCTCTGTCTCTGTCTCTGTCTCTGTCTCTGTCTCTGTCTCTGTCTCTGTCTCTGTCTCTGTCTCTGTCTCTGTATCTGTCTCTGTCCCTGCCTCTGTCTCTGTCTCTATCTTTGTCTCTGTCTCTGTCTCTGTCTCTGTCTCTGTCTCTGACTCTGTCTCTGTCTCTGTCTCCGTCTCTGTCTCTGTCTCTGTCTCTGTCTCTGTCTCTGTCTCTGTCTCTGCGTCTGTCTCTGTCTCTGTCTCTGTCTCTGTCTCTGTCTCTGTCTCTGCGTCTGTCTCTGTCTCTGTCTCTGTCTCTGTCTCTGTCTCTGTCTCTGTCTCTGTCTCTGTCTCTGTCTCTGTCTCTGTCTCTGTCTCTGTCTCTGTCTCTGTCTCTGTCTCTGTCTCTGTCTCTGTCTCTGTCTCTGTCTCTGTCTCTGTCTCTGTCTCTGTCTCTGTCGCTGTCTCTGCCCTTGTCTCTGTCGCTGTCTCTGCCTCTGTCTCAGTCCCTGCGTCTGTCTCCGTCTTTGTCTCCGTCTCTGTCTCTATCTCTGTCTCTGTCTCTGTCTCTGTCTCTGTCTCTGTCTCTGCGTCTGTCTCTGTCTCTATCTTTGTCTCTGTCTCTGTCTCTGTCTCTGTCTCTGTCTCTGTCTCTGACTCTGTCTCTGTCTCTGTCTCTGTCTCTGTCTCTGTCTCTGTCTCCGTCTTTGTCTCCGTCTCTGTCTCTATCTCTGTCTCTGTCTCTGTCTCTGTCTCTGTCTCTGTCTCTGCGTCTGTCTCTGTCTCTATCTTTGTCTCTGTCTCTGTCTCTGTCTCTGTCTCTGTCTCTGACTCTGTCTCTCTCTCTGTCTCTGTCTCTGTCTCTGTCTCTGTCTCTGTCTCTGTCTCTGTCTCTGCGTCTGTCTCTGTCTGTGTCTCTGTCTCTGTCTCTGTCTCTGTCTCTGTCTCTGTCTCTGTCTCTGTCTCTGTCTCTGTCTCTGTCTCTGTCTCTGTCTCTGTCGCTGTCTCTGCCCTTGTCTCTGTCGCTGTCTCTGCCTCTGTCTCAGTCCCTGCGTCTGTCTCCGTCTTTGTCTCCGTCTCTGTCTCTATCTCTATCTCTGTCTCTGTCTCTGTCTCTGCGTCTGTCTCTGTCTCTGTCTCTGTCTCTGTCTCTGTCTCTGCGTCTGTCTCTGTCTCTGTCTCTGTCTCTGTCTCTGTCTCTGTCTCTGTCTCTGTCTCTGTCTCTGTCTCTGTCTCTGTCTCTGTCTCTGTCTCTGTCTCTGTCTCTGTCTCTGTCTCTGTCTCTGTCTCTGTCTCTGTCTCTGTCTCTGTCTCTGTCTCTGTCTCTGTCTCTGTGTCTGTCTCTGTCGCTGTCTCTGCCCTTGTCTCTGTCGCTGTCTCTGCCTCTGTCTCAGTCCCTGCGTCTGTCTCCGTCTTTGTCTCCGTCTCTGTCTCTATCTCTGTCTCTGTCTCTGTCTCTGTCTCTGCGTCTGTCTCTGTCTCTGTCTCTGTCTCTGTCTCTGTCTCTGTCTCTGTCTCTGTCTCTGTCTCTGTCTCTGTCTCTGTCTCTGTCTCTGTCTCTGTCTCTGTCTCTGTCTCTGTCTCTGTCTCTGACTCTGTCTCTGTCTCTGTCTCTGTCTCTGTCTCTGTCTCTGTCTCTGTCTCCGTCTCTGTCTCTGTCTCTGCGTCTGTCTCTGTCTCTGTCTCTGTCTCTGTCTCTGTCTCTGTCTCTGTCTCTGTCTCTGTCTCTGTCTCTGTCTCTGTCTCTGTCTCTGTCTCTGTCTCTGTCTCTGTCTCTGTCTCTGTCGCTGTCTCTGCCCTTGTCTCTGTCGCTGTCTCTGCCTCTGTCTCAGTCCCTGCGTCTGTCTCCGTCTTTGTCTCCGTCCCTGTCTCTGTCTCTGTCTCTGTCTCTGTCTCTGTCTCTGTCTCTGTCTCTGCGTCTGTCTCGGTCTCTGTTTCTGTCTCTGTCTCTGTCTCCGTCTCTGTCTCTGTCTCTGTCTCTGTCTCTGTCTCCGTATCTGTCTCTGTCTCTGTCTCTGTCTCTGTCTCCGTCTCTTTCTCTGTCTGAGACTCTGCCTCTGTCTCTGTCTCTGTCACTGTCTCTGCCCCGTCTCTGTCTCTGTCTCCGCCTCTGTCTCTGTCTCTGTCTCTGTCTCTGTCTCTGTCTCTGTATCTGTCTCTGTCTCTGTCTCTGTCCCTGCCTCTGTCTCTGTCTCTATCTTTGTCTCTGTCTCTGTCTCTGTCTCTGTCTCTGTCTCTGTCTCTGTCTCTGTCTCTGTCTCTGTCTCTGTCTCTGTCTCTGTCTCTGTCTCTGTCTCTGTCTCTGCGTCCGTCTCTGTCTCTGTCTCTGTCTCTGTCTCTGTCTCTGTCTCTGTCTCTGTCTCTGTCTCTGTCTCTGTCTCTGTCTCTGTCTCTGTCTCTGTCTCTGTCTCTGTCTCTGTCTCTGTCTCTGTCTCTGTCTCTGTCTCTGTCTCTGTCTCTGTCTCTGTCTCTGTCTCTGTCTCTGTCTCTGTCTCTGTCTCTGTCTCTGTCTCTGTCTCTGTCCCTGTCGCTGTCTCTGCCCTTGTCTCTGTCGCTGTCTCTGCCTCTGTCTCAGTCCCTGCGTCTGTCTCCGTCTTTGTCTCCGTCTCTGTCTCTATCTCTGTCTCTGTCTCTGTCTCTGTCTCTGTCTCTGTCTCTGCGTCTGTCTCTGTCTCTGTCTCTGTCTCTGTCTCTGTCTCTGTCTCTGTCTCTGTCTCTGTCTCTGTCTCTGTCTCTGTCCCTGCCTCTGTCTCTGTCTCTATCTTTGTCTCTGTCTCTGTCTCTGTCTCTGTCTCTGTCTCTGTCTCTGTCTCTGTCTCTGACTCTGTCTCTGTCTCTGTCTCTGTCTCTGTCTCTGTCTCTGTCTCTGTCTCTGTCTCTGTCTCTGTCTCTGTCTCTGTCTCTGTCGCTGTCTCTTCCTCTGTCTCTGTCTCCGTCTCTGTCTCTGTCTCTGTCTCTGTCTCTGTCTCTGCCTCTGTCTCTGTCCCGGTATCTGTCTCTGTCCCTGTTTCTGTCTCTGTCTCTGTCCCTGCCTGTGTGTCTGCCTCTGTCTCCGTCTCTGTCTCTGACTCTGTCTCTGTCTCTATCGCCGTCTCTGTCTCTGTCTCTGACTCTGTCTCTTTCTCTGTCTGAGACTCTGCCTCTGTCTCTGTCTCTGTCACTGTCTCTGCCTCCGTCTCTGTCTCTGTCTCTGTCTCTGTCTCTGTCTCTGTCTCTGTCTCTGTCTCTGTCTCTGTCTCTGTCTCTGTCTCTGTCTCCGTCCCTGCCTCTGTCTCTGTCTCTGACTTTGTCTCTGTCTCTGTCTCTGTCTCTGTCTCTGTCTCTGTCTCTGTCTCCGTCTCTGTCTCCGTCTCTGTCTCGGTCTCTGTTTCTGTCTCTGTCTCTGTCTCCGTCTCTGTCTCCGTATCTGTCTCTGTCTCTGTCTCTGTCTCTGTCTCTGTCTCTGTCTCTGTCTCTGTCTCTGTCTCTGTCTCCGTATCTATCTCTGTCTCTGTCTCTGTCTCTGTCTCCGTCTCTTTCTCTGTCTGAGACTCTACCTCTGTCTCTGTCTCTGTCACTGTCTCTGTCTCTCTCTCTGTCTGTGTCTCTGTCTCTGTCTCGGTCTTTGTCTCCGTCTCTGTCTCTGTCTCTGTCTCTGCCTCTGTCTCTGTCTCTGTCTCCGTCTCTTTCTCTGTCTGAGACTCTACCTCTGTCTCTGTCTCTGTCTCTGTCTCTGTCTCTGTCTCTGTCTCTGTCTCTGTCTCTGTCTCTGTCTCTGTCTCTGTCTCTGTCTCTGTCTCTGTCTCTGTCTCTGTCTCTGTCTCTGTCTCTGTCTCTGTCTCTGTCTCTGTCTCTGTCTCTGTCTCTGTCTCTGTCTCTGTCTCTGTCTCTGTCTCTGTCCCTGTCTCTGTCTCTCTCTCTGTCTCTGTCTCTGTCTGTGTCTCTTTCTCTGTCTGAGACACTGCCTCTGTCTCCGTCTCCGTCTCTGTCCCTGGCT
The DNA here is from genome assembly GCA_945859595.2 of Megachile willughbiella. Taxonomy (NCBI): domain Eukaryota; kingdom Metazoa; phylum Arthropoda; class Insecta; order Hymenoptera; family Megachilidae; genus Megachile; species Megachile willughbiella. Next base: position 481,068 of record CAMAOD020000172.1, read on the forward strand.
CTGTCTCTGCCTCTGTCTCCGTCTCTGTCTCTGTCTCTGTCTCTGTCTCTGACTCTGTCTCTTTCTCTGTCTGAGACTCTGCCTCTGTCTCTGCCTCTGTCTCAGTCCCTGCGTCTGTCTCCGTCTTTGTCTCCGTCTCTGTCTCTATCTCTGTCTCTGTCTCTGTCTCTGTCTCTATCTCTGTCTCTGCGTCTGTCTCTGTCTCTGTCTCTGTCTCTGTCTCTGTCTCTGTCTCTGTCTCTGTCTCTGTCTCTGTCTCTGTCTCTGTCTCTGTCTCTGTCTCTGTCTCTGTATCTGTCTCTGTCCCTGCCTCTGTCTCTGTCTCTATCTTTGTCTCTGTCTCTGTCTCTGTCTCTGTCTCTGTCTCTGACTCTGTCTCTGTCTCTGTCTCCGTCTCTGTCTCTGTCTCTGTCTCTGTCTCTGTCTCTGTCTCTGTCTCTGTCTCTGTCTCTGTCTCTGTCTCTGTCTCTGTCTCTGTCTCTGTCTCTGTCTCTGTCTCTGTCTCTGTCTCTGTCTCTGTCTCTGTCTCTGTCTCTGTCTCTGTCTCTGTCTCTGTCTCTGTCTCTGTCTCTGTCTCTGTCTCTGTCTCTGTCGCTGTCTCTGCCCTTGTCTCTGTCGCTGTCTCTGCCTCTGTCTCAGTCCCTGCGTCTGTCTCCGTCTTTGTCTCCGTCTCTGTCTCTATCTCTGTCTCTGTCTCTGTCTCTGTCTCTGTCTCTGTCTCTGTCTCTGCGTCTGTCTCTGTCTCTATCTTTGTCTCTGTCTCTGTCTCTGTCTCTGTCTCTGTCTCTGTCTCTGACTCTGTCTCTGTCTCTGTCTCTGTCTCTGTCTCTGTCTCTGTCTCTGTCTCTGTCTCTGTCTCTGTCTCTGCGTCTGTCTCTGTCTGTGTCTCTGTCTCTGTCTCTGTCTCTGTCTCTGTCTCTGCCTCCGTCGCTCTCTCTCCCTCTGTCTCTGTCTCTATCTCTGCCTCTGTCTCTGTCTCTGTCTCTGTCTCTGTCTCTGTCTCTGTCTCTACCTCTGTCTCTGTCTCTCTCTCTCTGTCTGCGTCTCTGTCTCTGTCTCTGTCTCGGTCTTTGTCTCCGTCTCTGTCTCTGTCTCTGTCTCTGTCTCTCCCTCTGTCTCAGTCTCTGCGTCTGTCTCGGTCTCTGTCTCTGCCTCTGCGTCTGTCTCTGTCTCTGTCTCTGTCTCTGTCTCTGTCTCTGTCTCTGTCTCTGTCTCTCTCTCTGTCTCTGTCTCTGTATCTGTCTCTGTCTCTGTCACTGCCCCTGTCTCTGTCTCTGTCTCTCTCTGTCGCTGTCTCTTCCTCTGTCTGAGACCCTGCCTCTGTCTCTGTCTCTGTCTCCGTCCCTGCCTCTGTCTCTGTCTCTGTCTTTGTCTCTGTCTCTGTCTCTGTCTCTGTCTCTGTCTCTGTCTCAGTCTCTGTCTCTGTCTCTGTCTCCGTCTCTGTCTCCGTCTCTGTCTTGGTCTCTGTTTCTGTCTCTGTCTCTGTCTCCGTCTCTGTCTCTGTCTCTGTCTCTGTCTCTGTCTCCGTATCTGTCTCTGTCTCTGTCTCTGTCTCTGTCTCCGTCTCTTTCTCTGTCTGAGACTCTGCCTCTGTCTCTGTCTCTGTCACTGTCTCTGCCCCGTCTCTGTCTCTGTCTCCGCCTCTGTCTCTGTCTCTGTCTCTGTCTCTGTCTCTGTATCTGTCTCTGTCTCTGTCTCTGTCCCTGCCTCTGTCTCAGTCTCTGTCTTTGTCTCTGTCTCTGTCTCTGTCTCTGTCTCTGTCTCTGACTCTGTCTCTGTCTCTGTCTCTGTCTCTGCCTCTGTCTCAGTCCCTGCGTCTGTCTCCGTCTTTGTCTCCGTCTCTGTCTCTATCTCTGTCTCTGTCTCTGTCTCTGTCTCTATCTCTGTCTCTGCGTCTGTCTCTGTCTCTGTCTCTGTCTCTGTCTCTGTCTCTGTCTCTGTCTCTGTCTCTGTCTCTGTCTCTGTCTCTGTCTCTGTCTCTGTCTCTGTCTCTGTCTCTGTCTCTGTCTCTGTCCCTGCCTCTGTCTCTGTCTCTATCTTTGTCTCTGTCTCTGTCTCTGTCTCTGTCTCTGTCTCTGACTCTGTCTCTGTCTCTGTCTCCGTCTCTGTCTCTGTCTCTGTCTCTGTCTCTGTCTCTGTCTCTGTCTCTGTCTCTGCGTCTGTCTCTGTCTCTGTCTCTGTCTCTGTCTCTGTCTCTGCGTCTGTCTCTGTCTCTGTCTCTGTCTCTGTCTCTGTCTCTGTCTCTGTCTCTGTCTCTGTCTCTGTCTCTGTCTCTGTCTCTGTCTCTGTCTCTGTCTCTGTCTCTGTCTCTGTCTCTGTCTCTGTCTCTGTCTCTGTCTCTGTCTCTGTCTCTGTCTCTGTCTCTGTCTCTGTCTCTGTCTCTGTCTCTGTCTCTGTCTCTGTCTCTGTCTCTGTCTCTGTCTCTGTCTCTGTCCCTGTCTCTGTCTCTCTCTCTGTCTCTGTCTCTGTCTGTGTCTCTTTCTCTGTCTGAGACACTGCCTCTGTCTCCGTCTCCGTCTCTGTCCCTGGCTCTGTCTCTGCCTCTGTCTCCGTCTCTGTCTCTGTCTCTGTCTCTGTCTCTGACTCTGTCTCTTTCTCTGTCTGAGACTCTGCCTCTGTCTCTGCCTCTGTCTCAGTCCCTGCGTCTGTCTCCGTCTTTGTCTCCGTCTCTGTCTCTATCTCTGTCTCTGTCTCTGTCTCTGTCTCTATCTCTGTCTCTGCGTCTGTCTCTGTCTCTGTCTCTGTCTCTGTCTCTGTCTCTGTCTCTGTCTCTGTCTCTGTCTCTGTCTCTGTCTCTGTCTCTGTCTCTGTCTCTGTCTCTGTATCTGTCTCTGTCCCTGCCTCTGTCTCTGTCTCTATCTTTGTCTCTGTCTCTGTCTCTGTCTCTGTCTCTGTCTCTGACTCTGTCTCTGTCTCTGTCTCCGTCTCTGTCTCTGTCTCTGTCTCTGTCTCTGTCTCTGTCTCTGTCTCTGTCTCTGTCTCTGTCTCTGTCTCTGTCTCTGTCTCTGTCTCTGTCTCTGTCTCTGTCTCTGTCTCTGTCTCTGTCTCTGTCTCTGTCTCTGTCTCTGTCTCTGTCTCTGTCTCTGTCTCTGTCTCTGTCTCTGTCGCTGTCTCTGCCCTTGTCTCTGTCGCTGTCTCTGCCTCTGTCTCAGTCCCTGCGTCTGTCTCCGTCTTTGTCTCCGTCTCTGTCTCTATCTCTGTCTCTGTCTCTGTCTCTGTCTCTGTCTCTGTCTCTGTCTCTGCGTCTGTCTCTGTCTCTATCTTTGTCTCTGTCTCTGTCTCTGTCTCTGTCTCTGTCTCTGTCTCTGACTCTGTCTCTGTCTCTGTCTCTGTCTCTGTCTCTGTCTCTGTCTCTGTCTCTGTCTCTGTCTCTGTCTCTGCGTCTGTCTCTGTCTGTGTCTCTGTCTCTGTCTCTGTCTCTGTCTCTGTCTCTGCCTCCGTCGCTCTCTCTCCCTCTGTCTCTGTCTCTATCTCTGCCTCTGTCTCTGTCTCTGTCTCTGTCTCTGTCTCTGTCTCTGTCTCTACCTCTGTCTCTGTCTCTCTCTCTCTGTCTGCGTCTCTGTCTCTGTCTCTGTCTCGGTCTTTGTCTCCGTCTCTGTCTCTGTCTCTGTCTCTGTCTCTCCCTCTGTCTCTGTCTCTGCGTCTGTCTCGGTCTCTGTCTCTGCCTCTGCGTCTGTCTCTGTCTCTGTCTCTGTCTCTGTCTCTGTCTCTGTCTCTGTCTCTCTCTCTGTCTCTGTCTCTGTATCTGTCTCTGTCTCTGTCACTGCCCCTGTCTCTGTCTCTGTCTCTCTCTGTCGCTGTCTCTTCCTCTGTCTGAGACCCTGCCTCTGTCTCTGTCTCTGTCTCCGTCCCTGCCTCTGTCTCTGTCTCTGTCTTTGTCTCTGTCTCTGTCTCTGTCTCTGTCTCTGTCTCTGTCTCAGTCTCTGTCTCTGTCTCTGTCTCCGTCTCTGTCTCCGTCTCTGTCTTGGTCTCTGTTTCTGTCTCTGTCTCTGTCTCCGTCTCTGTCTCTGTCTCTGTCTCTGTCTCTGTCTCCGTATCTGTCTCTGTCTCTGTCTCTGTCTCTGTCTCCGTCTCTTTCTCTGTCTGAGACTCTGCCTCTGCCTCTGTCTCTGTCACTGTCTCTGCCCCGTCTCTGTCTCTGTCTCCGCCTCTGTCTCTGTCTCTGTCTCTGTCTCTGTCTCTGTATCTGTCTCTGTCTCTGTCTCTGTCCCTGCCTCTGTCTCAGTCTCTGTCTTTGTCTCTGTCTCTGTCTCTGTCTCTGTCTCTGTCTCTGACTCTGTCTCTGTCTCTGTCTCTGTCTCTGTCTCTGTCTCTGTCTCTGTCTCTGTCTCTGTCTCTGCGTCTGTCTCTGTCTCTGTCTCTGTCTCTGTCTCTGTCTCTGTCTCTGTCTCTGTCTCTGTCTCTGTCTCTGTCTCTGTCTCTGTCTCTGTCTCTGTCTCTGTCTCTGTCGCTGTCTCTGCCCTTGTCTCTGTCGCTGTCTCTGCCTCTGTCTCAGTCCCTGCGTCTGTCTCCGTCTTTGTCTCCGTCTCTGTCTCTGTCTCTGTCTCTGCCTCTGTCTCTGTCTCTGTCCCTGTCTCTGTCTCTGCGTCTGTCTCGGTCTCTGTTTCTGTCTCTGTCTCTGTCTCCGTCTCTGTCTCTGTCTCTGTCTCTGTCCCTGTCTCCGTATCTGTCTCTGTCTCTGTCTCTGTCTCTGTCTCCGTCTCTTTCTCTGTCTCTGTCTCTGTCTCTGTCTCTGTCTCTGTCACTGTCTCTGTCTCTGTCTCTGTCTCTGTCTCTGTCTCTGTCTCTGTCTCTGTCTCTGTCTCTGTCTCTGTCTCTGTCTCTGTCGCTGTCTCTGCCCTTGTCTCTGTCGCTGTCTCTGCCTCTGTCTCAGTCCCTGCGTCTGTCTCCGTCTTTGTCTCCGTCTCTGTCTCTATCTCTGTCTCTGTCTCTGTCTCTGTCTCTATCTCTGTCTCTGCGTCTGTCTCTGTCTCTGTCTCTGTCTCTGTCTCTGTCTCTGTCTCTGTCTCTGTCTCTGTCTCTGTCTCTGTCTCTGTCTCTGTCTCTGTCTCTGTCTCTGTCTCTGTCTCTGTCTCTGTCTCTGTCCCTGCCTCTGTCTCTGTCTCTATCTTTGTCTCTGTCTCTGTCTCTGTCTCTGTCTCTGTCTCTGACTCTGTCTCTGTCTCTGTCTCCGTCTCTGTCTCTGTCTCTGTCTCTGTCTCTGTCTCTGTCTCTGTCTCTGCGTCTGTCTCTGTCTCTGTCTCTGTCTCTGTCTCTGTCTCTGCGTCTGTCTCTGTCTCTGTCTCTGTCTCTGTCTCTGTCTCTGTCTCTGTCTCTGTCTCTGTCTCTGTCTCTGTCTCTGTCTCTGTCTCTGTCTCTGTCTCTGTCTCTGTCTCTGTCTCTGTCTCTGTCTCTGTCTCTGTCTCTGTCTCTGTCTCTGTCTCTGTCTCTGTCTCTGTCTCTGTCTCTGTCTCTGTCTCTGTCTCTGTCTCTGTCGCTGTCTCTGCCCTTGTCTCTGTCGCTGTCTCTGCCTCTGTCTCAGTCCCTGCGTCTGTCTCCGTCTTTGTCTCCGTCTCTGTCTCTATCTCTGTCTCTGTCTCTGTCTCTGTCTCTGTCTCTGTCTCTGCGTCTGTCTCTGTCTCTATCTTTGTCTCTGTCTCTGTCTCTGTCTCTGTCTCTGTCTCTGACTCTGTCTCTCTCTCTGTCTCTGTCTCTGTCTCTGTCTCTGTCTCTGTCTCTGTCTCTGTCTCTGCGTCTGTCTCTGTCTGTGTCTCTGTCTCTGTCTCTGTCTCTGTCTCTGTCTCTGTCTCTGTCTCTGTCTCTGTCTCTGTCTCTGTCTCTGTCTCTGTCTCTGTCTCTGTCTCTGTCTCTGTCTCTGTCTCTGTCTCTGTCTCTGTCTCTGTCTCTGTCTCTGTCTCTGTCTCTGTCTCTGTCTCTGTCTCTGTCTCTGTCTCTGTCTCTGTCTCTGTCTCTGTCTCTGTCTCTGTCGCTGTCTCTGCCCTTGTCTCTGTCGCTGTCTCTGCCTCTGTCTCAGTCCCTGCGTCTGTCTCCGTCTTTGTCTCCGTCTCTGTCTCTATCTCTATCTCTGTCTCTGTCTCTGTCTCTGCGTCTGTCTCTGTCTCTGTCTCTGTCTCTGTCTCTGTCTCTGCGTCTGTCTCTGTCTCTGTCTCTGTCTCTGTCTCTGTCTCTGTCTCTGTCTCTGTCTCTGTCTCTGTCTCTGTCTCTGTCTCTGTCTCTGTCTCTGTCTCTGTCTCTGTCTCTGTCTCTGTCTCTGTCTCTGTCTCTGTCTCTGTCTCTGTCTCTGTCTCTGTCTCTGTCTCTGTCTCTGTCTCTGTCTCTGTCTCTGTCTCTGTGTCTGTCTCTGTCGCTGTCTCTGCCCTTGTCTCTGTCGCTGTCTCTGCCTCTGTCTCAGTCCCTGCGTCTGTCTCCGTCTTTGTCTCCGTCTCTGTCTCTA
>CAMAOD020000172.1:492500-495000 GCA_945859595.2 Megachile willughbiella
TGTCTCTGCGTCTGTCTCTGTCTCTGTCTCTGTCTCTGTCTCTGTCTCTGCGTCTGTCTCTGTCTCTGTCTCTGTCTCTGTCTCTGTCTCTGTCTCTGTCTCTGTCTCTGTCTCTGTCTCTGTCTCTGTCTCTGTCTCTGTCTCTGTCTCTGTCTGTGTCTCTGTCTCTGTCTCTGTCTCTGTCTCTGTCTCTGTCTCTGTCTCTGTCCCTGTCTCTGTCGCTGTCTCTGCTCTTGTCTCTGTCGCTCTCTCTGCCTCTGTCTCAGTCCCTGCGTCTGTCTCCGTCTTTGTCTCCGTCTCTGTCTCTATCTCTGTCTCTGTCTCTGTCTCTGTCTCTGTCTCTGTCTCTGCGTCTGTCTCTGTCTCTATCTTTGTCTCTGTCTCTGTCTCTGTCTCTGTCTCTGTCTCTGACTCTGTCTCTCTCTCTGTCTCTGTCTCTGTCTCTGTCTCTGTCTCTGTCTCTGTCTCTGTCTCTGCGTCTGTCTCTGTCTGTGTCTCTGTCTCTGTCTCTGTCTCTGTCTCTGTCTCTGTCTCTGTCTCTGTCTCTGTCTCTGTCTCTGTCTCTGTCTCTGTCTCTGTCTCTGTCTCTGTCTCTGTCTCTGTCTCTGTCTCTGTCTCTGTCTCTGTCTCTGTCTCTGTCTCTGTCTCTGTCTCTGTCTCTGTCTCTGTCGCTGTCTCTGCCCTTGTCTCTGTCGCTGTCTCTGCCTCTGTCTCAGTCCCTGCGTCTGTCTCCGTCTTTGTCTCCGTCTCTGTCTCTATCTCTATCTCTGTCTCTGTCTCTGTCTCTGCGTCTGTCTCTGTCTCTGTCTCTGTCTCTGTCTCTGTCTCTGCGTCTGTCTCTGTCTCTGTCTCTGTCTCTGTCTCTGTCTCTGTCTCTGTCTCTGTCTCTGTCTCTGTCTCTGTCTCTGTCTCTGTCTCTGTCTCTGTCTCTGTCTCTGTCTCTGTCTCTGTCTCTGTCTCTGTCTCTGTCTCTGTCTCTGTCTCTGTCTCTGTCTCTGTCTCTGTCTCTGTCTCTGTGTCTGTCTCTGTCGCTGTCTCTGCCCTTGTCTCTGTCGCTGTCTCTGCCTCTGTCTCAGTCCCTGCGTCTGTCTCCGTCTTTGTCTCCGTCTCTGTCTCTATCTCTGTCTCTGTCTCTGTCTCTGTCTCTGCGTCTGTCTCTGTCTCTGTCTCTGTCTCTGTCTCTGTCTCTGTCTCTGTCTCTGTCTCTGTCTCTGTCTCTGTCTCTGTCTCTGTCTCTGTCTCTGTCTCTGTCTCTGTCTCTGTCTCTGTCTCTGTCTCTGACTCTGTCTCTGTCTCTGTCTCTGTCTCTGTCTCTGTCTCTGTCTCTGTCTCTGTCTCTGTCTCTGTCTCTGTCTCTGTCTCTGCGTCTGTCTCTGTCTCTGTCTCTGTCTCTGTCTCTGTCTCTGTCTCTGTCTCTGTCTCTGTCTCTGTCTCTGTCTCTGTCTCTGTCTCTGTCTCTGTCTCTGTCTCTGTCTCTGTCGCTGTCTCTGCCCTTGTCTCTGTCGCTGTCTCTGCCTCTGTCTCAGTCCCTGCGTCTGTCTCCGTCTTTGTCTCCGTCCCTGTCTCTGTCTCTGTCTCTGTCTCTGTCTCTGTCTCTGTCTCTGTCTCTGCGTCTGTCTCGGTCTCTGTTTCTGTCTCTGTCTCTGTCTCCGTCTCTGTCTCTGTCTCTGTCTCTGTCTCTGTCTCCGTATCTGTCTCTGTCTCTGTCTCTGTCTCTGTCTCCGTCTCTTTCTCTGTCTGAGACTCTGCCTCTGTCTCTGTCTCTGTCACTGTCTCTGTCTCTGTCTCTGTCTCTGACTCTGTCTCTGTCTCTGACTCTGTCTCTGTCTCTGTCTCTGCCTCTGTCTCTGTCTCTGTCTCTGTCTCTGTCTCTGTCTCTGTCTCTGTCTCTGTCTCTGTCTCTGTCTCTGTCTCTGTCGCTGTCTCTGCCCTTGTCTCTGTCGCTGTCTCTGCCTCTGTCTCAGTCCCTGCGTCTGTCTCCGTCTTTGTCTCCGTCTCTGTCTCTATCTCTGTCTCTGTCTCTGTCTCTGTCTCTGTCTCTGTCTCTGCGTCTGTCTCTGTCTCTGTCTCTGTCTCTGTCTCTGTCTCTGTCTCTGTCTCTGTCTCTGTCTCTGTCTCTGTCCCTGCCTCTGTCTCTGTCTCTATCTTTGTCTCTGTCTCTGTCTCTGTCTCTGTCTCTGTCTCTGTCTCTGTCTCTGTCTCTGACTCTGTCTCTGTCTCTGTCTCTGTCTCTGTCTCTGTCTCTGTCTCTGTCTCTGTCTCTGTCTCTGTCTCTGTCTCTGTCTCTGTCTCTGTCGCTGTCTCTTCCTCTGTCTCTGTCTCCGTCTCTGTCTCTGTCTCTGTCTCTGTCTCTGCCTCTGTCTCTGTCCCGGTATCTGTCTCTGTCCCTGTTTCTGTCTCTGTCTCTGTCCCTGCCTGTGTGTCTGCCTCTGTCTCCGTCTCTGTCTCTGACTCTGTCTCTGTCTCTATCGCCGTCTCTGTCTCTGTCTCTGACTCTGTC
>CAMAOD020000172.1:500000-537500 GCA_945859595.2 Megachile willughbiella
AGTCCCTGCGTCTGTCTCCGTCTTTGTCTCCGTCTCTGTCTCTATCTCTGTCTCTGTCTCTGTCTCTGTCTCTGTCTCTGTCTCTGCGTCTGTCTCTGTCTCTGTCTCTGTCTCTGTCTCTGTCTCTGTCTCTGTCTCTGTCTCTGTCTCTGTCTCTGTCCCTGCCTCTGTCTCTGTCTCTATCTTTGTCTCTGTCTCTGTCTCTGTCTCTGTCTCTGTCTCTGTCTCTGTCTCTGTCTCTGACTCTGTCTCTGTCTCTGTCTCTGTCTCTGTCTCTGTCTCTGTCTCTGTCTCTGTCTCTGTCTCTGTCTCTGTCTCTGTCTCTGTCTCTGTCGCTGTCTCTTCCTCTGTCTCTGTCTCCGTCTCTGTCTCTGTCTCTGTCTCTGTCTCTGCCTCTGTCTCTGTCCCGGTATCTGTCTCTGTCCCTGTTTCTGTCTCTGTCTCTGTCCCTGCCTGTGTGTCTGCCTCTGTCTCCGTCTCTGTCTCTGACTCTGTCTCTGTCTCTATCGCCGTCTCTGTCTCTGTCTCTGACTCTGTCTCTTTCTCTGTCTGAGACTCTGCCTCTGTCTCTGTCTCTGTCACTGTCTCTGCCTCCGTCTCTGTCTCTGTCTCTGTCTCTGTCTCTGTCTCTGTCTCTGTCTCTGTCTCTGTCTCTGTCTCTGTCTCTGTCTCTGTCTCCGTCCCTGCCTCTGTCTCTGTCTCTGACTTTGTCTCTGTCTCTGTCTCTGTCTCTGTCTCTGTCTCTGTCTCTGTCTCCGTCTCTGTCTCCGTCTCTGTCTCGGTCTCTGTTTCTGTCTCTGTCTCTGTCTCCGTCTCTGTCTCCGTATCTGTCTCTGTCTCTGTCTCTGTCTCTGTCTCTGTCTCTGTCTCTGTCTCTGTCTCTGTCTCTGTCTCTGTCTCCGTATCTGTCTCTGTCTCTGTCTCTGTCTCTGTCTCCGTCTCTTTCTCTGTCTGAGACTCTACCTCTGTCTCTGTCTCTGTCACTGTCTCTGTCTCTCTCTCTGTCTGTGTCTCTGTCTCTGTCTCGGTCTTTGTCTCCGTCTCTGTCTCTGTCTCTGTCTCTGCCTCTGTCTCTGTCTCTGTCTCCGTCTCTTTCTCTGTCTGAGACTCTACCTCTGTCTCTGTCTCTGTCTCTGTCTCTGTCTCTGTCTCTGTCTCTGTCTCTGTCTCTGTCTCTGTCTCTGTCTCTGTCTCTGTCTCTGTCTCTGTCTCTGTCTCTGTCTCTGTCTCTGTCTCTGTCTCTGTCTCTGTCTCTGTCTCTGTCTCTGTCTCTGTCTCTGTCTCTGTCTCTGTCTCTGTCTCTGTCCCTGTCTCTGTCTCTCTCTCTGTCTCTGTCTCTGTCTGTGTCTCTTTCTCTGTCTGAGACACTGCCTCTGTCTCCGTCTCCGTCTCTGTCCCTGGCTCTGTCTCTGCCTCTGTCTCCGTCTCTGTCTCTGTCTCTGTCTCTGTCTCTGACTCTGTCTCTTTCTCTGTCTGAGACTCTGCCTCTGTCTCTGCCTCTGTCTCAGTCCCTGCGTCTGTCTCCGTCTTTGTCTCCGTCTCTGTCTCTATCTCTGTCTCTGTCTCTGTCTCCGTCTCTATCTCTGTCTCTGCGTCTGTCTCTGTCTCTGTCTCTGTCTCTGTCTCTGTCTCTGTCTCTGTCTCTGTCTCTGTCTCTGTCTCTGTCTCTGTCTCTGTCTCTGTATCTGTCTCTGTCCCTGCCTCTGTCTCTGTCTCTATCTTTTTCTCTGTCTCTGTCTCTGTCTCTGTCTCTGTCTCTGACTCTGTCTCTGTCTCTGTCTCCGTCTCTGTCTCTGTCTCTGTCTCTGTCTCTGTCTCTGTCTCTGTCTCTGTCTCTGTCTCTGTCTCTGTCTCTGTCTCTGTCTCTGTCTCTGTCTCTGTCTCTGTCTCTGTCTCTGTCTCTGTCTCTGTCTCTGTCTCTGTCTCTGTCTCTGTCTCTGTCTCTGTCTCTGTCTCTGTCTCTGTCTCTGTCTCTGTCTCTGTCTCTGTCTCTGTCGCTGTCTCTGCCCTTGTCTCTGTCGCTGTCTCTGCCTCTGTCTCAGTCCCTGCGTCTGTCTCCGTCTTTGTCTCCGTCTCTGTCTCTATCTCTGTCTCTGTCTTTGTCTCTGTCTCTGTCTCTGTCTCTGTCTCTGTCTCTGCGTCTGTCTCTGTCTCTATCTTTGTCTCTGTCTCTGTCTCTGTCTCTGTCTCTGTCTCTGTCTCTGACTCTGTCTCTGTCTCTGTCTCTGTCTCTGTCTCTGTCTCTGTCTCTGTCTCTGTCTCTGTCTCTGTCTCTGCGTCTGTCTCTGTCTGTGTCTCTGTCTCTGTCTCTGTCTCTGTCTCTGTCTCTGTCTCTGTCTCTGTCTCTGTCTCTGTCTCTGTCTCTGTCTCTGTCTCTGTCTCTGTCTCTGTCTCTGTCTCTGTCTCTGTCTCTGTCTCTGTCTCTGTCTCTGTCTCTGTCTCTGTCTCTGTCTCTGTCGCTGTCTCTGCCCTTGTCTCTGTCGCTGTCTCTGCCTCTGTCTCAGTCCCTGCGTCTGTCTCCGTCTTTGTCTCCGTCTCTGTCTCTATCTCTATCTCTGTCTCTGTCTCTGTCTCTGCGTCTGTCTCTGTCTCTGTCTCTGTCTCTGTCTCTGTCTCTGCGTCTGTCTCTGTCTCTGTCTCTGTCTCTGTCTCTGTCTCTGTCTCTGTCTCTGTCTCTGTCTCTGTCTCTGTCTCTATCTCTGTCTCTGTCTCTGTCTCTGTCTCTGTCTCTGTCTCTGTCTCTGTCTCTGTCTCTGTCTCTGTCTCTGTCTCTGTCTCTGTCTCTGTCTCTGTCTCTGTCTCTGTCTCTGTCTCAGTCTCTGTGTCTGTCTCTGTCGCTGTCTCTGCCCTTGTCTCTGTCGCTGTCTCTGCCTCTGTCTCAGTCCCTGCGTCTGTCTCCGTCTTTGTTTCCGTCTCTGTCTCTATCTCTGTCTCTGTCTCTGTCTCTGCCTCTGTCTCTGTCTCTGCGTCTGTCTCTGTCTCTGTCTCTGTCTCTGTCTCTGTCTCTATCTCTGTCTCTGTCTCTGTCTCTGTCTCTGTCTCTGACTCTGTCTCTGCCTCTGTCTCTGTCTCTGACTTTGTCTCTGTCTCTGTCTCTGTCTCTGTCTCTGTCTCTGTCTCTGTCTCCGTCTCTGTCTCCGTCTCTGTCTCGGTCTCTGTTTCTGTCTCTGTCTCTGTCTCCGTCTCTGTCTCCGTATCTGTCTCTGTCTCTGTCTCTGTCTCTGTCTCTGTCTCTGTCTCTGTCTCTGTCTCTGTCTCTGTCTCTGTCTCTGTCTCTGTCTCTGTCTCCGTATCTGTCTCTGTCTCTGTCTCTGTCTCTGTCTCCGTCTCTTTCTCTGTCTGAGACTCTACCTCTGTCTCTGTCTCTGTCACTGTCTCTGTCTCTCTCTCTGTCTGTGTCTCTGTCTCTGTCTCGGTCTTTGTCTCCGTCTCTGTCTCTGTCTCTGTCTCTGCCTCTGTCTCTGTCTCTGTCTCCGTCTCTTTCTCTGTCTGAGACTCTACCTCTGTCTCTGTCTCTGTCTCTGTCTCTGTCTCTGTCTCTGTCTCTGTCTCTGTCTCTGTCTCTGTCTCTGTCTCTGTCTCTGTCTCTGTCTCTGTCTCTGTCTCTGTCTCTGTCTCTGTCTCTGTCTCTGTCTCTGTCTCTGTCTCTGTCTCTGTCTCTGTCTCTGTCTCTGTCTCTGTCTCTGTCTCTGTCCCTGTCTCTGTCTCTCTCTCTGTCTCTGTCTCTGTCTGTGTCTCTTTCTCTGTCTGAGACACTGCCTCTGTCTCCGTCTCCGTCTCTGTCCCTGGCTCTGTCTCTGCCTCTGTCTCCGTCTCTGTCTCTGTCTCTGTCTCTGTCTCTGACTCTGTCTCTTTCTCTGTCTGAGACTCTGCCTCTGTCTCTGCCTCTGTCTCAGTCCCTGCGTCTGTCTCCGTCTTTGTCTCCGTCTCTGTCTCTATCTCTGTCTCTGTCTCTGTCTCCGTCTCTATCTCTGTCTCTGCGTCTGTCTCTGTCTCTGTCTCTGTCTCTGTCTCTGTCTCTGTCTCTGTCTCTGTCTCTGTCTCTGTCTCTGTCTCTGTCTCTGTCTCTGTCTCTGTATCTGTCTCTGTCCCTGCCTCTGTCTCTGTCTCTATCTTTGTCTCTGTCTCTGTCTCTGTCTCTGTCTCTGTCTCTGACTCTGTCTCTGTCTCTGTCTCCGTCTCTGTCTCTGTCTCTGTCTCTGTCTCTGTCTCTGTCTCTGTCTCTGTCTCTGTCTCTGTCTCTGTCTCTGTCTCTGTCTCTGTCTCTGTCTCTGTCTCTGTCTCTGTCTCTGTCTCTGTCTCTGTCTCTGTCTCTGTCTCTGTCTCTGTCTCTGTCTCTGTCTCTGTCTCTGTCTCTGTCTCTGTCTCTGTCTCTGTCTCTGTCGCTGTCTCTGCCCTTGTCTCTGTCGCTGTCTCTGCCTCTGTCTCAGTCCCTGCGTCTGTCTCCGTCTTTGTCTCCGTCTCTGTCTCTATCTCTGTCTCTGTCTTTGTCTCTGTCTCTGTCTCTGTCTCTGTCTCTGTCTCTGCGTCTGTCTCTGTCTCTATCTTTGTCTCTGTCTCTGTCTCTGTCTCTGTCTCTGTCTCTGTCTCTGACTCTGTCTCTGTCTCTGTCTCTGTCTCTGTCTCTGTCTCTGTCTCTGTCTCTGTCTCTGTCTCTGTCTCTGCGTCTGTCTCTGTCTGTGTCTCTGTCTCTGTCTCTGTCTCTGTCTCTGTCTCTGTCTCTGTCTCTGTCTCTGTCTCTGTCTCTGTCTCTGTCTCTGTCTCTGTCTCTGTCTCTGTCTCTGTCTCTGTCTCTGTCTCTGTCTCTGTCTCTGTCTCTGTCTCTGTCTCTGTCTCTGTCTCTGTCGCTGTCTCTGCCCTTGTCTCTGTCGCTGTCTCTGCCTCTGTCTCAGTCCCTGCGTCTGTCTCCGTCTTTGTCTCCGTCTCTGTCTCTATCTCTATCTCTGTCTCTGTCTCTGTCTCTGCGTCTGTCTCTGTCTCTGTCTCTGTCTCTGTCTCTGTCTCTGCGTCTGTCTCTGTCTCTGTCTCTGTCTCTGTCTCTGTCTCTGTCTCTGTCTCTGTCTCTGTCTCTGTCTCTGTCTCTATCTCTGTCTCTGTCTCTGTCTCTGTCTCTGTCTCTGTCTCTGTCTCTGTCTCTGTCTCTGTCTCTGTCTCTGTCTCTGTCTCTGTCTCTGTCTCTGTCTCTGTCTCTGTCTCTGTCTCAGTCTCTGTGTCTGTCTCTGTCGCTGTCTCTGCCCTTGTCTCTGTCGCTGTCTCTGCCTCTGTCTCAGTCCCTGCGTCTGTCTCCGTCTTTGTTTCCGTCTCTGTCTCTATCTCTGTCTCTGTCTCTGTCTCTGCCTCTGTCTCTGTCTCTGCGTCTGTCTCTGTCTCTGTCTCTGTCTCTGTCTCTGTCTCTATCTCTGTCTCTGTCTCTGTCTCTGTCTCTGTCTCTGACTCTGTCTCTGTCTCTGTCTCTGTCTCTGTCTCTGTCTCTGTCTCTGTCTCTGTCTCTGTCTCTGACTCTGTCTCTGTCTCTGTCTCTGTCTCTGTCTCTGTCTCTGTCTCTGTCTCTGTCTCTGTCTCTGCGTCTGTCTCTGTCTCTGTCTCTGTCTCTGTCTCTGTCTCTGTCTCTGTCTCTGTCTCTGTCTCTGTCTCTGTCTCTGTCTCTGTCTCTGTCTCTGTCTCTGTCTCTGTCTCTGTCTCTGTCTCTGTCTCTGTCTCTGTCTCTGTCTCTGTCTCTGTCGCTGTCTCTGCCCTTGTCTCTGTCGCTGTCTCTGCCTCTGTCTCAGTCCCTGCGTCTGTCTCCGTCTTTGTCTCCGTCCCTGTCTCTGTCTCTGTCTCTGTCTCTGTCTCTGTCTCTGTCTCTGTCTCTGCGTCTGTCTCGGTCTCTGTTTCTGTCTCTGTCTCTGTCTCCGTCTCTGTCTCTGTCTCTGTCTCTGTCTCTGTCTCCGTATCTGTCTCTGTCTCTGTCTCTGTCTCTGTCTCCGTCTCTTTCTCTGTCTGAGACTCTGCCTCTGTCTCTGTCTCTGTCACTGTCTCTGCCCCGTCTCTGTCTCTGTCTCCGCCTCTGTCTCTGTCTCTGTCTCTGTCTCTGTCTCTGTCTCTGTCTCTGTCTCTGTCTCTGTCTCTGTCTCTGTATCTGTCTCTGTCTCTGTCTCTGTCCCTGCCTCTGTCTCTGTCTCTGTCTCTGTCTCTGTCTCTGTCTCTGTCTCTGTCTCTGTCTCTGTCTCTGTCTCTGTCTCTGTCTCTGTCTCTGTCTCTGTCTCTGTCTCTGCGTCCGTCTCTGTCTCTGTCTCTGTCTCTGTCTCTGTCTCTGTCTCTGTCTCTGTCTCTGTCTCTGTCTCTGTCTCTGTCTCTGTCTCTGTCTCTGTCTCTGTCTCTGCGTCTGTCTCTGTCTCTGTCTCTGTCTCTGTCTCTGTCTCTGTCTCTGTCTCTGTCTCTGTCTCTGTCTCTGTCTCTGTCTCTATCTCTGTCTCTGTCTCTGTCTCTGTCTCTGTCTCTGTCTCTGTCTCTGTCTCTGTCTCTGTCTCTGTCTCTGTCTCTGTCTCTGTCTCTGTCTCTGTCTCTGTCTCTGTCTCAGTCTCTGTGTCTGTCTCTGTCGCTGTCTCTGCCCTTGTCTCTGTCGCTGTCTCTGCCTCTGTCTCAGTCCCTGCGTCTGTCTCCGTCTTTGTCTCCGTCTCTGTCTCTATCTCTGTCTCTGTCTCTGTCTCTGCCTCTGTCTCTGTCTCTGCGTCTGTCTCTGTCTCTGTCTCTGTCTCTGTCTCTGTCTCTATCTCTGTCTCTGTCTCTGTCTCTGTCTCTGTCTCTGACTCTGTCTCTGTCTCTGTCTCTGTCTCTGTCTCTGTCTCTGTCTCTGTCTCTGTCTCTGTCTCTGACTCTGTCTCTGTCTCTGTCTCTGTCTCTGTCTCTGTCTCTGTCTCTGTCTCTGTCTCTGTCTCTGCGTCTGTCTCTGTCTCTGTCTCTGTCTCTGTCTCTGTCTCTGTCTCTGTCTCTGTCTCTGTCTCTGTCTCTGTCTCTGTCTCTGTCTCTGTCTCTGTCTCTGTCTCTGTCTCTGTCTCTGTCTCTGTCTCTGTCTCTGTCTCTGTCTCTGTCGCTGTCTCTGCCCTTGTCTCTGTCGCTGTCTCTGCCTCTGTCTCAGTCCCTGCGTCTGTCTCCGTCTTTGTCTCCGTCCCTGTCTCTGTCTCTGTCTCTGTCTCTGTCTCTGTCTCTGTCTCTGTCTCTGTCTCTGCGTCTGTCTCGGTCTCTGTTTCTGTCTCTGTCTCTGTCTCCGTCTCTGTCTCTGTCTCTGTCTCTGTCTCTGTCTCCGTATCTGTCTCTGTCTCTGTCTCTGTCTCTGTCTCCGTCTCTTTCTCTGTCTGAGACTCTGCCTCTGTCTCTGTCTCTGTCACTGTCTCTGCCCCGTCTCTGTCTCTGTCTCCGCCTCTGTCTCTGTCTCTGTCTCTGTCTCTGTCTCTGTCTCTGTCTCTGTCTCTGTCTCTGTCTCTGTCTCTGTCTCTGTATCTGTCTCTGTCTCTGTCTCTGTCCCTGCCTCTGTCTCTGTCTCTGTCTCTGTCTCTGTCTCTGTCTCTGTCTCTGTCTCTGTCTCTGTCTCTGTCTCTGTCTCTGTCTCTGTCTCTGTCTCTGTCTCTGTCTCTGTCTCTGCGTCCGTCTCTGTCTCTGTCTCTGTCTCTGTCTCTGTCTCTGTCTCTGTCTCTGTCTCTGTCTCTGTCTCTGTCTCTGTCTCTGTCTCTGTCTCTGTCTCTGTCTCTGTCTCTGTCTCTGTCTCTGCCTCTGTCTCTGTCTCTGTCTCTGTCTCTGTCTCTGTCTCTGTCTCTGCGTCTGTCTCTGTCTCTGTCTCTGTCTCTGTCTCTGTCTCTGTCTCTGTCTCTGTCTCTGTCTCTGTCTCTGTCTCTATCTCTGTCTCTGTCTCTGTCTCTGTCTCTGTCTCTGTCTCTGTCTCTGTCTCTGTCTCTGTCTCTGTCTCTGTCTCTGTCTCTGTCTCTGTCTCTGTCTCTGTCTCTGTCTCTGTCTCTGTCTCAGTCTCTGTGTCTGTCTCTGTCGCTGTCTCTGCCCTTGTCTCTGTCGCTGTCTCTGCCTCTGTCTCAGTCCCTGCGTCTGTCTCCGTCTTTGTTTCCGTCTCTGTCTCTATCTCTGTCTCTGTCTCTGTCTCTGCCTCTGTCTCTGTCTCTGCGTCTGTCTCTGTCTCTGTCTCTGTCTCTGTCTCTGTCTCTATCTCTGTCTCTGTCTCTGTCTCTGTCTCTGTCTCTGACTCTGTCTCTGCCTCTGTCTCTGTCTCTGACTTTGTCTCTGTCTCTGTCTCTGTCTCTGTCTCTGTCTCTGTCTCTGTCTCCGTCTCTGTCTCCGTCTCTGTCTCGGTCTCTGTTTCTGTCTCTGTCTCTGTCTCCGTCTCTGTCTCCGTATCTGTCTCTGTCTCTGTCTCTGTCTCTGTCTCTGTCTCTGTCTCTGTCTCTGTCTCTGTCTCTGTCTCT
This sequence comes from Megachile willughbiella, assembly GCA_945859595.2. Taxonomy (NCBI): domain Eukaryota; kingdom Metazoa; phylum Arthropoda; class Insecta; order Hymenoptera; family Megachilidae; genus Megachile; species Megachile willughbiella. The sequence continues at coordinate 508,448 of CAMAOD020000172.1, forward strand.
GTCTCTGTCTCTGTCTCCGTATCTGTCTCTGTCTCTGTCTCTGTCTCTGTCTCCGTCTCTTTCTCTGTCTGAGACTCTACCTCTGTCTCTGTCTCTGTCACTGTCTCTGTCTCTCTCTCTGTCTGTGTCTCTGTCTCTGTCTCGGTCTTTGTCTCCGTCTCTGTCTCTGTCTCTGTCTCTGCTTCTGTCTCTGTCTCTGTCTCCGTCTCTTTCTCTGTCTGAGACTCTACCTCTGTCTCTGTCTCTGTCTCTGTCTCTGTCTCTGTCTCTGTCTCTGTCTCTGTCTCTGTCTCTGTCTCTGTCTCTGTCTCTGTCTCTGTCTCTGTCTCTGTCTCTGTCTCTGTCTCTGTCTCTGTCTCTGTCTCTGTCTCTGTCTCTGTCTCTGTCTCTGTCTCTGTCTCTGTCTCTGTCTCTGTCTCTGTCCCTGTCTCTGTCTCTCTCTCTGTCTCTGTCTCTGTCTGTGTCTCTTTCTCTGTCTGAGACACTGCCTCTGTCTCCGTCTCCGTCTCTGTCCCTGGCTCTGTCTCTGCCTCTGTCTCCGTCTCTGTCTCTGTCTCTGTCTCTGTCTCTGACTCTGTCTCTTTCTCTGTCTGAGACTCTGCCTCTGTCTCTGCCTCTGTCTCAGTCCCTGCGTCTGTCTCCGTCTTTGTCTCCGTCTCTGTCTCTATCTCTGTCTCTGTCTCTGTCTCCGTCTCTATCTCTGTCTCTGCGTCTGTCTCTGTCTCTGTCTCTGTCTCTGTCTCTGTCTCTGTCTCTGTCTCTGTCTCTGTCTCTGTCTCTGTCTCTGTCTCTGTCTCTGTCTCTGTATCTGTCTCTGTCCCTGCCTCTGTCTCTGTCTCTATCTTTGTCTCTGTCTCTGTCTCTGTCTCTGTCTCTGTCTCTGACTCTGTCTCTGTCTCTGTCTCCGTCTCTGTCTCTGTCTCTGTCTCTGTCTCTGTCTCTGTCTCTGTCTCTGTCTCTGTCTCTGTCTCTGTCTCTGTCTCTGTCTCTGTCTCTGTCTCTGTCTCTGTCTCTGTCTCTGTCTCTGTCTCTGTCTCTGTCTCTGTCTCTGTCTCTGTCTCTGTCTCTGTCTCTGTCTCTGTCTCTGTCTCTGTCTCTGTCTCTGTCGCTGTCTCTGCCCTTGTCTCTGTCGCTGTCTCTGCCTCTGTCTCAGTCCCTGCGTCTGTCTCCGTCTTTGTCTCCGTCTCTGTCTCTATCTCTGTCTCTGTCTTTGTCTCTGTCTCTGTCTCTGTCTCTGTCTCTGTCTCTGCGTCTGTCTCTGTCTCTATCTTTGTCTCTGTCTCTGTCTCTGTCTCTGTCTCTGTCTCTGTCTCTGACTCTGTCTCTGTCTCTGTCTCTGTCTCTGTCTCTGTCTCTGTCTCTGTCTCTGTCTCTGTCTCTGTCTCTGCGTCTGTCTCTGTCTGTGTCTCTGTCTCTGTCTCTGTCTCTGTCTCTGTCTCTGTCTCTGTCTCTGTCTCTGTCTCTGTCTCTGTCTCTGTCTCTGTCTCTGTCTCTGTCTCTGTCTCTGTCTCTGTCTCTGTCTCTGTCTCTGTCTCTGTCTCTGTCTCTGTCTCTGTCTCTGTCTCTGTCTCTGTCTCTGTCTCTGTCGCTGTCTCTGCCCTTGTCTCTGTCGCTGTCTCTGCCTCTGTCTCAGTCCCTGCGTCTGTCTCCGTCTTTGTCTCCGTCTCTGTCTCTATCTCTATCTCTGTCTCTGTCTCTGTCTCTGCGTCTGTCTCTGTCTCTGTCTCTGTCTCTGTCTCTGTCTCTGCGTCTGTCTCTGTCTCTGTCTCTGTCTCTGTCTCTGTCTCTGTCTCTGTCTCTGTCTCTGTCTCTGTCTCTGTCTCTATCTCTGTCTCTGTCTCTGTCTCTGTCTCTGTCTCTGTCTCTGTCTCTGTCTCTGTCTCTGTCTCTGTCTCTGTCTCTGTCTCTGTCTCTGTCTCTGTCTCTGTCTCTGTCTCTGTCTCAGTCTCTGTGTCTGTCTCTGTCGCTGTCTCTGCCCTTGTCTCTGTCGCTGTCTCTGCCTCTGTCTCAGTCCCTGCGTCTGTCTCCGTCTTTGTTTCCGTCTCTGTCTCTATCTCTGTCTCTGTCTCTGTCTCTGCCTCTGTCTCTGTCTCTGCGTCTGTCTCTGTCTCTGTCTCTGTCTCTGTCTCTGTCTCTATCTCTGTCTCTGTCTCTGTCTCTGTCTCTGTCTCTGACTCTGTCTCTGTCTCTGTCTCTGTCTCTGTCTCTGTCTCTGTCTCTGTCTCTGTCTCTGTCTCTGACTCTGTCTCTGTCTCTGTCTCTGTCTCTGTCTCTGTCTCTGTCTCTGTCTCTGTCTCTGTCTCTGCGTCTGTCTCTGTCTCTGTCTCTGTCTCTGTCTCTGTCTCTGTCTCTGTCTCTGTCTCTGTCTCTGTCTCTGTCTCTGTCTCTGTCTCTGTCTCTGTCTCTGTCTCTGTCTCTGTCTCTGTCTCTGTCTCTGTCTCTGTCTCTGTCTCTGTCGCTGTCTCTGCCCTTGTCTCTGTCGCTGTCTCTGCCTCTGTCTCAGTCCCTGCGTCTGTCTCCGTCTTTGTCTCCGTCCCTGTCTCTGTCTCTGTCTCTGTCTCTGTCTCTGTCTCTGTCTCTGTCTCTGTCTCTGCGTCTGTCTCGGTCTCTGTTTCTGTCTCTGTCTCTGTCTCCGTCTCTGTCTCTGTCTCTGTCTCTGTCTCTGTCTCCGTATCTGTCTCTGTCTCTGTCTCTGTCTCTGTCTCCGTCTCTTTCTCTGTCTGAGACTCTGCCTCTGTCTCTGTCTCTGTCACTGTCTCTGCCCCGTCTCTGTCTCTGTCTCCGCCTCTGTCTCTGTCTCTGTCTCTGTCTCTGTCTCTGTCTCTGTCTCTGTCTCTGTCTCTGTCTCTGTCTCTGTATCTGTCTCTGTCTCTGTCTCTGTCCCTGCCTCTGTCTCTGTCTCTGTCTCTGTCTCTGTCTCTGTCTCTGTCTCTGTCTCTGTCTCTGTCTCTGTCTCTGTCTCTGTCTCTGTCTCTGTCTCTGTCTCTGTCTCTGTCTCTGCGTCCGTCTCTGTCTCTGTCTCTGTCTCTGTCTCTGTCTCTGTCTCTGTCTCTGTCTCTGTCTCTGTCTCTGCGTCTGTCTCTGTCTCTGTCTCTGTCTCTGTCTCTGTCTCTGTCTCTGTCTCTGTCTCTGTCTCTGTCTCTGTCTCTGTCTCTATCTCTGTCTCTGTCTCTGTCTCTGTCTCTGTCTCTGTCTCTGTCTCTGTCTCTGTCTCTGTCTCTGTCTCTGTCTCTGTCTCTGTCTCTGTCTCTGTCTCTGTCTCTGTCTCAGTCTCTGTGTCTGTCTCTGTCGCTGTCTCTGCCCTTGTCTCTGTCGCTGTCTCTGCCTCTGTCTCAGTCCCTGCGTCTGTCTCCGTCTTTGTCTCCGTCTCTGTCTCTATCTCTGTCTCTGTCTCTGTCTCTGCCTCTGTCTCTGTCTCTGCGTCTGTCTCTGTCTCTGTCTCTGTCTCTGTCTCTGTCTCTATCTCTGTCTCTGTCTCTGTCTCTGTCTCTGTCTCTGACTCTGTCTCTGTCTCTGTCTCTGTCTCTGTCTCTGTCTCTGTCTCTGTCTCTGTCTCTGTCTCTGACTCTGTCTCTGTCTCTGTCTCTGTCTCTGTCTCTGTCTCTGTCTCTGTCTCTGTCTCTGTCTCTGCGTCTGTCTCTGTCTCTGTCTCTGTCTCTGTCTCTGTCTCTGTCTCTGTCTCTGTCTCTGTCTCTGTCTCTGTCTCTGTCGCTGTCTCTGCCCTTGTCTCTGTCGCTGTCTCTGCCTCTGTCTCAGTCCCTGCGTCTGTCTCCGTCTTTGTCTCCGTCCCTGTCTCTGTCTCTGTCTCTGTCTCTGTCTCTGTCTCTGTCTCTGTCTCTGTCTCTGCGTCTGTCTCGGTCTCTGTTTCTGTCTCTGTCTCTGTCTCCGTCTCTGTCTCTGTCTCTGTCTCTGTCTCTGTCTCCGTATCTGTCTCTGTCTCTGTCTCTGTCTCTGTCTCCGTCTCTTTCTCTGTCTGAGACTCTGCCTCTGTCTCTGTCTCTGTCACTGTCTCTGCCCCGTCTCTGTCTCTGTCTCCGCCTCTGTCTCTGTCTCTGTCTCTGTCTCTGTCTCTGTCTCTGTCTCTGTCTCTGTCTCTGTCTCTGTCTCTGTCTCTGTATCTGTCTCTGTCTCTGTCTCTGTCCCTGCCTCTGTCTCTGTCTCTGTCTCTGTCTCTGTCTCTGTCTCTGTCTCTGTCTCTGTCTCTGTCTCTGTCTCTGTCTCTGTCTCTGTCTCTGTCTCTGTCTCTGTCTCTGTCTCTGCGTCCGTCTCTGTCTCTGTCTCTGTCTCTGTCTCTGTCTCTGTCTCTGTCTCTGTCTCTGTCTCTGTCTCTGTCTCTGTCTCTGTCTCTGTCTCTGTCTCTGTCTCTGTCTCTGTCTCTGTCTCTGCCTCTGTCTCTGTCTCTGTCTCTGTCTCTGTCTCTGTCTCTGTCTCTGTCTCTGTCTCTGTCTCTGTCTCCGTATCTGTCTCTGTCTCTGTCTCTTTCTCTGTCTGAGACTCTGCCTCTGTCTCTGTCTCTGTCTCTGTCTCTGTCTCTGTCTCTGTCTCTGTCTACTCCTCTGTCTCTTTCTCCGTCTCTGTCTCTGTTTCTGTCTCTGTCTCCGTCCCTGCCTCTGTCTCTGTCTCTGTCTTTGTCTCTGTCTCTGTCTCTGTCTCTGTCTCTGTCTCTGTCTCTGTCTCCGTCTCTGTCTCCGTCTCTGTCTCGGTCTCTGTTTCTGTCTCTGTCTCGGTCTCTGTTTCTGTCTCTGTCTCTGTCTCCGTCTCTGTCTCCGTATCTGTCTCTGTCTCTGTCTCTGTCTCTGTCTCTGTCGCTGTCTCTTCCTCTGTCTCTGTCTCCGTCTCTGTCTCTGTCTCTGTCTCTGTCTCTGTCTCTGCCTCTGTCTCTGTCCCGGTATCTGTCTCTGTCCCTGTTTCTGTCTCTGTCTCTGTCCCTGCCTGTGTGTCTGCCTCTGTCTCCGTCTCTGTCTCTGACTCTGTCTCTGTCTCTATCGCCGTCTCTGTCTCTGTCTCTGACTCTGTCTCTTTCTCTGTCTGAGACTCTGCCTCTGTCTCTGTCTCTGTCACTGTCTCTGCCTCCGTCTCTGTCTCTGTCTCTGTCTCTGTCTCTGTCTCTGTCTCTGTCTCTGTCTCTGTCTCTGTCTCTGTCTCCGTCCCTGCCTCTGTCTCTGTCTCTGTCTTTGTCTCTGTCTCTGTCTCTGTCTCTGTCTCTGTCTCTGTCTCTGTCTCTGTCTCCGTCTCTGTCTCCGTCTCTGTCTCGGTCTCTGTTTCTGTCTCTGTCTCTGTCTCCGTCTCTGTCTCCGTATCTGTCTCTGTCTCTGTCTCTGTCTCTGTCTCTGTCTCTGTCTCTGTCTCTGTCTCTGTCTCTGTCTCTGTCTCCGTATCTGTCTCTGTCTCTGTCTCTGTCTCTGTCTCCGTCTCTTTCTCTGTCTGAGACTCTACCTCTGTCTCTGTCTCTGTCACTGTCTCTGTCTCTCTCTCTGTCTGTGTCTCTGTCTCTGTCTCGGTCTTTGTCTCCGTCTCTGTCTCTGTCTCTGTCTCTGCCTCTGTCTCTGTCTCTGTCTCCGTCTCTTTCTCTGTCTGAGACTCTACCTCTGTCTCTGTCTCTGTCTCTGTCTCTGTCTCTGTCTCTGTCTCTGTCTCTGTCTCTGTCTCTGTCTCTGTCTCTGTCTCTGTCTCTGTCTCTGTCTCTGTCTCTGTCTCTGTCTCTGTCTCTGTCTCTGTCTCTGTCTCTGTCTCTGTCTCTGTCTCTGTCTCCGTATCCGTATCTGTCTCTTTCTGTGTCTAAGACCCTGCCTCTGTCTCTGTGTCTGTCTCTGTCTCTGTCTCTGTCTCTGTCTCTGTCTCTGTCTCTGCCTCTGTCTCTGTCTCTGTCTCTGTCTCTGTCTCTGTCTCTGTCTCTGTCTCTGTCTCTGTCTCTGTCTCTGTCTCCGTATCTGTCTCTGTCTCTGTCTCTTTCTCTGTCTGAGACTCTGCCTCTGTCTCTGTCTCTGTCTCTGTCTCTGTCTCTGTCTCTGTCTCTGTCTCTACATCTGTCTCTGTCTCTGTCTCTGTCTCTGTCTCTGTCTCTGTCTCTGTCTCTGTCTCTGTCTCTGTCTCTGTCTCTGTCTCTGTCTCTGTCTCTGTCTCTGTCTCTGTCTCTGTCTCTGTCTCTGTCTCTGTCTCTGTCTCTGTCTCTGTCTCTGTCTCTGTCTCTGTCTCTGTCTCTGTCTCTGTGTGTGTCTCTTTCTCTGTCTGAGACACTGCCTCTGTCTCCGTCTCCGTCTCCGTCTCTGTCCCTGGCTCTGTCTCTGCCTCTGTCTCCGTCTCTGTCTCTGTCTCTGTCTCTGTCCCCGTATCTGTCTCTGTCTCCGTCTCTGTCTCTGTCTCTGTCTCTGTCTCTGTCTCTGTCTCCGTCTCTGTCTCCGTCTCTGTCTCTGTCTCTGTCTCTGTCTCTGTCTCTGTCTCTGTCTCTGTCTCTGTCTCTGTCTCTGTCTCCGTCTCTGTCTCTGTCTCTGTCTCTGCCTCTGTCTCTGTCCCCGTATCTGTCTCTGTCCCTGTTTCTGTCTCTGTCTCTGTCCCTGCCTGTGTCTCTGCCTCTGTCTCCGTCTCTGTCTCTGACTCTGTCTCTGTCTCTATCGCCGTCTCTGTCTCTGTCTCTGACTCTGTCTCTTTCTCTGTCTGAGACTCTGCCTCTGTCTCTGTCTCTGTTACTGTCTCTGCCTCCGTCTCTGTCTCTGTCTCTTTCTCCGTCTCTGTCTCTGTCTCTGTCTCTGTCTCCGTCCCTGCCTCTGTCTCTGTCTCTGTCTCTGTCTCTGTCTCTGTCTCTGTCTCTGTCTCTGTCTCTGTCTCTGTCTCTGTCTCTGTCTCTGTCTCTGTCTCTGTCTCTGTCTCTGTCTCTGTCTCTGTCTCTGACTCTGTCTCTGTCTCTGTCTCTGTCTCTGTCTCTGTCTCTGTCTCTGTCTCTGTCTCTGTCTCTGCGTCTGTCTCTGTCTCTGCCTCTGTCTCTGTCTCTGTCTCTGTCTCTGTCTCTGTCTCTGCGTCTGTCTCTCTCTCTGTCTCTGTCTCTGTCTCTGTCTCTGTCTCTGTCTCTGTCTCTGTCTCTGTCTCTGTCTCTGTCTCTGTCTCTGTCTCTGTCTCTGTCTCTGTCTCTGTCTCTGTCTCTGTCCCTGTCTCTGTCTCTCTCTCTGTCTCTGTCTCTGTCTGTGTCTCTTTCTCTGTCTGAGACACTGCCTCTGTCTCCGCCTCCGTCTCTGTCCCTGGCTCTGTCTCTGCCTCTGTCTCCGTGTCTGTCTCTGTCTCTGTCTCTGTCCCCGTATCTGTCTCTGCCTCCGTCTCTGTCTCTGTCTCTGTCTCCGTATCTGTCTCTGTCTCTGTCTCTGTCTCCGTATCTGTCTCTGTCTCTGTCTCTTTCTCTGTCTGAGACTCTGCCTCTGTCTCTGTCTCTGTCTCTGTCTCTGTCTCTGTCTCTGTCTCTGTCTCTGTCTCTGTCTCTGTCTCTGTCTCTGTCTCTGTCTCTGTCTCTGTCTCTGTCTCTGTCTCTGACTCTGTCTCTGTCTCTGTCTCTGTCTCTGTCTCTGTCTCTGTCTCTGTCTCTGTCTCTGTCTCTGTCTCTGCGTCTGTCTCTGTCTCTGCCTCTGTCTCTGTCTCTGTCTCTGTCTCTGTCTCTGTCTCTGCGTCTGTCTCTCTCTCTGTCTCTGTCTCTGTCTCTGTCTCTGTCTCTGTCTCTGTCTCTGTCTCTGTCTCTGTCTCTGTCTCTGTCTCTGTCTCTGTCTCTGTCTCTGTCTCTGTCTCTGTCTCTGTCCCTGTCTCTGTCTCTCTCTCTGTCTCTGTCTCTGTCTGTGTCTCTTTCTCTGTCTGAGACACTGCCTCTGTCTCCGCCTCCGTCTCTGTCCCTGGCTCTGTCTCTGCCTCTGTCTCCGTGTCTGTCTCTGTCTCTGTCTCTGTCCCCGTATCTGTCTCTGTCTCCGTCTCTGTCTCTGTCTCTGTCTCCGTATCTGTCTCTGTCTATGTCTCTGTCTCTGTCTCCGTCTCTTTCTCTGTCTGAGACTCTGCCTCTGTCTCTGTCTCTGTCACTGTCTCTGCCTCCGTTTCTGTCTCTGTCTCCGCCTCTGTCTCTGTCTCTGTCTCTGTCTCTGTCTCTGTATCTGTCTCTGTCTCTGTCTCTGTCCCTGCCTCTGTCTCTGTCTCTGTCTTTGTCTCTGTCTCCGCCTCTGTCTCTGTCTCTGTCTCTGTCTCTGTCTCTGTATCTGTCTCTGTCTCTGTCTCTGTCTCTGTCTCTGTCCCTGCCTCTGTCTCTGTCTCTGTCTTTGTCTCTGTCTCTGTCTCTGTCTCTGTCTCTGTCTCTGTCTCTGACTCTGTCTCTGTCTCTGTCTCTGTCTCTGTCTCTGTCTCTGTCTCTGTCTCTGTCTCTGTCTCTGTCTCTGTCTGTGCGTCTGTCTCTGTCTCTGTCTCTGTCTCTGTCTCTGTCTCTGTCTCTGTTTCTGTCTCTGTCTCTGTCTCTGTCTCTGTCTCTGTCTCTGTCTCTGTCTCTGTCTCTGTCTCTGTCTCTGTCTCTGTCTCTGTCTCTGCCTCTGTCTCAGTCCCTGCGTCTGTCTCCGTCTTTGTCTCCGTCTCTGTCTCTGTCTCTGTCTCTGTCTCCGCCTCCGTCGCTCTCTCTCCCTCTGTCTCTGTCTCTATCTCTGCCTCTGTCTGTGTCTCTGTCTCTGTCTCTGTCTCTGTCTCTGTCTCTGTCTCTACCTCTGTCTCTGTCTCTCTCTCTCTGTCTGCGTCTCTGTCTCTGTCTCTGTCTCGGTCTTTGTCTCCGTCTCTGTCTCTGTCTCTGTCTCTGTCTCTCCCTCTGTCTCAGTCTCTGTATCTGTCTCTGTCTCTGTCACTGCCCCTGTCTCTGTCTCTGTCTCTCTCTGTCGCTGTCTCTTCCTCTGTCTGAGACCCTGCCTCTGTCTCTGTCTCTGTCTCCGTCCCTGCCTCTGTCTCTGTCTCTGTCTTTGTCTCTGTCTCTGTCTCTGTCTCTGTCTCTGTCTCAGTCTCTGTCTCTGTCTCTGTCTCCGTCTCTGTCTCCGTCTCTGTCTTGGTCTCTGTTTCTGTCTCTGTCTCTGTCTCCGTCTCTGTCTCTGTCTCTGTCTCTGTCTCTGTCTCCGTATCTGTCTCTGTCTCTGTCTCTGTCTCTGTCTCCGTCTCTTTCTCTGTCTGAGACTCTGCCTCTGTCTCTGTCTCTGTAACTGTCTCTGCCCCGTCTCTGTCTCTGTCTCCGCCTCTGTCTCTGTCTCTGTCTCTGTCTCTGTCTCTGTATCTGTCTCTGTCTCTGTCTCTGTCCCTGCCTCTGTCTCAGTCTCTGTCTTTGTCTCTGTCTCTGTCTCTGTCTCTGTCTCTGTCTCTGTCTCTGACTCTGTCTCTGTCTCTGTCTCTGTCTCTGTCTCTGTCTCTGTCTCTGTCTCTGTCTCTGCGTCTGTCTCTGTCTCTGTCTCTGTCTCTGTCTCTGTCTCTGTCTCTGTCTCTGTCTCTGTCTCTGTCTCTGTCTCTGTCTCTGTCTCTGTCTCTGTCTCTGTCGCTGTCTCTGCCCTTGTCTCTGTCGCTGTCTCTGCCTCTGTCTCAGTCCCTGCGTCTGTCTCCGTCTTTGTCTCCGTCTCTGTCTCTGTCTCTGTCTCTGCCTCTGTCTCTGTCTCTGTCCCTGTCTCTGTCTCTGCGTCTGTCTCGGTCTCTGTTTCTGTCTCTGTCTCTGTCTCCGTCTCTGTCTCTGTCTCTGTCTCTGTCCCTGTCTCCGTATCTGTCTCTGTCTCTGTCTCTGTCTCTGTCTCCGTCTCTTTCTCTGTCTCTGTCTCTGTCTCTGTCTCTGTCTCTGTCTCTGTCTCTGTCTCTGTCTCTGTCTCTGTCTCTGTCTCTGTCTCTGTCTCTGTCTCTGTCTCTGTCGCTGTCTCTGCCCTTGTCTCTGTCGCTGTCTCTGCCTCTGTCTCAGTCCCTGCGTCTGTCTCCGTCTTTGTCTCCGTCTCTGTCTCTATCTCTGTCTCTGTCTCTGTCTCTGTCTCTATCTCTGTCTCTGCGTCTGTCTCTGTCTCTGTCTCTGTCTCTGTCTCTGTCTCTGTCTCTGTCTCTGTCTCTGTTTCTGTCTCTGTCTCTGTCTCTGTCTCTGTCTCTGTCTCTGTCCCTGCCTCTGTCTCTGTCTCTATCTTTGTCTCTGTCTCTGTCTCTGTCTCTGTCTCTGTCTCTGTCTCTGACTCTGTCTCTGTCTCTGTCTCCGTCTCTGTCTCTGTCTCTGTCTCTGTCTCTGTCTCTGTCTCTGCGTCTGTCTCTGTCTCTGTCTCTGTCTCTGTCTCTGTCTCTGCGTCTGTCTCTGTCTCTGTCTCTGTCTCTGTCTCTGTCTCTGTCTCTGTCTCTGTCTCTGTCTCTGTCTCTGTCTCTGTCTCTGTCTCTGTCTCTGTCTCTGTCTCTGTCTCTGTCTCTGTCTCTGTCTCTGTCGCTGTCTCTGCCCTTGTCTCTGTCGCTGTCTCTGCCTCTGTCTCAGTCCCTGCGTGTGTCTCCGTCTTTGTCTCCGTCTCTGTCTCTATCTCTGTCTCTGTCTCTGTCTCTGTCTCTGTCTCTGTCTCTGTCTCTGCGTCTGTCTCTGTCTCTATCTTTGTCTCTGTCTCTGTCTCTGTCTCTGTCTCTGTCTCTGACTCTGTCTCTCTCTCTGTCTCTGTCTCTGTCTCTGTCTCTGTCTCTGTCTCTGTCTCTGTCTCTGCGTCTGTCTCTGTCTGTGTCTCTGTCTCTGTCTCTGTCTCTGTCTCTGTCTCTGTCTCTGTCTCTGTCTCTGTCTCTGTCTCTGTCTCTGTCTCTGTCTCTGTCTCTGTCTCTGTCTCTGTCTCTGTCTCTGTCTCTGTCTCTGTCTCTGTCTCTGTCTCTGTCTCTGTCTCTGTCTCTGTCTCTGTCTCTGTCTCTGTCTCTGTCTCTGTCTCTGTCTCTGTCTCTGTCTCTGTCTCTGTCTCTGTCTCTGTCTCTGTCTCTGTCTCTGTCTCTGTCTCTGTCTCTGTCTCTGTCTCTGTCGCTGTCTCTGCCCTTGTCTCTGTCGCTGTCTCTGCCTCTGTCTCAGTCCCTGCGTCTGTCTCCGTCTCTGTCTCTATCTCTATCTCTGTCTCTGTCTCTGTCTCTGCGTCTGTCTCTGTCTCTGTCTCTGTCTCTGTCTCTGTCTCTGCGTCTGTCTCTGTCTCTGTCTCTGTGTCTGTCTCTGTCTCTGTCTCTGTCTCTGTCTCTGTCTCTGTCTCTGTCTCTGTCTCTGTCTCTGTCTCTGTCTCTGTCTCTGTCTCTGTCTCTGTCTCTGTCTCTGTCTCTGTCTCTGTGTCTGTCTCTGTCGCTGTCTCTGCCCTTGTCTCTGTCGCTGTCTCTGCCTCTGTCTCAGTCCCTGCGTCTGTCTCCGTCTTTGTCTCCGTCTCTGTCTCTATCTCTGTCTCTGTCTCTGTCTCTGTCTCTGCGTCTGTCTCTGTCTCTGTCTCTGTCTCTGTCTCTGTCTCTGTCTCTGTCTCTGTCTCTGTCTCTGTCTCTGTCTCTGTCTCTGTCTCTGTCTCTGTCTCTGTCTCTGTCTCTGTCTCTGTCTCTGCCTCTGACTCTGTCTCTGTCTCTGTCTCTGTCTCTGTCTCTGTCTCTGTCTCTGTCTCTGTCTCTGTCTCTGTCTCTGCGTCTGTCTCTGTCTCTGTCTCTGTCTCTGTCTCTGTCTCTGTCTCTGTCTCTGTCTCTGTCTCTGTCTCTGTCTCTGTCTCTGTCTCTGTCTCTGTCTCTGTCGCTGTCTCTGCCCTTGTCTCTGTCGCTGTCTCTGCCTCTGTCTCAGTCCCTGCGTCTGTCTCCGTCTTTGTCTCCGTCCCTGTCTCTGTCTCTGTCTCTGTCTCTGTCTCTGTCTCTGTCTCTGTCTCTGCGTCTGTCTCGGTCTCTGTTTCTGTCTCTGTCTCTGTCTCCGTCTCTGTCTCTGTCTCTGTCTCTGTCTCTGTCTCCGTATCTGTCTCTGTCTCTGTCTCTGTCTCTGTCTCCGTCTCTTTCTCTGTCTGAGACTCTGCCTCTGTCTCTGTCTCTGTCACTGTCTCTGCCCCGTCTCTGTCTCTGTCTCCGCCTCTGTCTCTGTCTCTGTCTCTGTCTCTGTCTCTGTCTCTGTATCTGTCTCTGTCTCTGTCTCTGTCCCTGCCTCTGTCTCTGTCTCTATCTTTGTCTCTGTCTCTGTCTCTGTCTCTGTCTCTGTCTCTGTCTCTGTCTCTGTCTCTGTCTCTGTCTCTGTCTCTGTCTCTGTCTCTGTCTCTGTCTCTGTCTCTGTCTCTGCGTCCGTCTCTGTCTCTGTCTCTGTCTCTGTCTCTGTCTCTGTCTCTGTCTCTGTCTCTGTCTCTGTCTCTGTCTCTGTCTCTGTCTCTGTCTCTGTCTCTGTCTCTGTCTCTGTCTCTGTCTCTGTCTCTGTCTCTGTCTCTGTCTCTGTCTCTGTCTCTGTCTCTGTCTCTGTCTCTGTCTCTGTCTCTGTCTCTGTCTCTGTCTCTGTCTCTGTCTCTGTCTCTGTCTCTGTCTCTGTCTCTGTCTCTGTCTCTGTCTCTGTCTCTGTCTCTGTCTCTGTCTCTGTCTCTGTCGCTGTCTCTGCCCTTGTCTCTGTCGCTGTCTCTGCCTCTGTCTCAGTCCCTGCGTCTGTCTCCGTCTTTGTCTCCGTCCCTGTCTCTGTCTCTGTCTCTGTCTCTGTCTCTGTCTCTGTCTCTGTCTCTGCGTCTGTCTCGGTCTCTGTTTCTGTCTCTGTCTCTGTCTCCGTCTCTGTCTCTGTCTCTGTCTCTGTCTCTGTCTCTGTCTCTGTCTCCGTATCTGTCTCTGTCTCTGTCACTGTCTCTGTCTCCGTCTCTTTCTCTGTCTGAGACTCTGCCTCTGTCTCTGTCTCTGTCACTGTCTCTGCCCCGTCTCTGTCTCTGTCTCCGCCTCTGTCTCTGTCTCTGTCTCTGTCTCTGTCTCTGTCTCTGTATCTGTCTCTGTCTCTGTCTCTGTCCCTGCCTCTGTCTCTGTCTCTATCTTTGTCTCTGTCTCTGTCTCTGTCTCTGTCTCTGTCTCTGTCTCTGTCTCTGTCTCTGTCTCTGTCTCTGTCTCTGTCTCTGTCTCTGTCTCTGTCTCTGTCTCTGTCTCTGTCTCTGTCTCTGTCTCTGTCTCTGTCTCTGTCTCTGTCTCTGTCTCTGTCTCTGTCCCTGTCTCTGTCTCTCTCTCTGTCTCTGTCTCTGTCTGTGTCTCTGCGTCTGTCTCTGTCTCTGTCTCTGTCTCTGTCTCTGTCTCTGTCTCTGTCTCTGTCTCTGTCTCTGTCTCTGTCTCTGTCTCTGTCTCTGTCTCTGTCTCTGTCTCTGTCTCTGTCTCTGTCTCTGTCTCTGTGTCTGTCTCTGTCGCTGTCTCTGCCCTTGTCTCTGTCTCTGTCTCTGTCTCTGTCTCTGTCTCTGTCTCTGTCTCTGTCTCTGTCTCTGTCTCTGTCTCTGTCTCTGTGTCTGTCTCTGTCGCTGTCTCTGCCCTTGTCTCTGTCGCTGTCTCTGCCTCTGTCTCAGTCCCTGCGTCTGTCTCCGTCTTTGTCTCCGTCTCTGTCTCTATCTCTGTCTCTGTCTCTGTCTCTGTCTCTGCGTCTGTCTCTGTCTCTGTCTCTGTCTCTGTCTCTGTCTCTGTCTCTGTCTCTGTCTCTGTCTCTGTCTCTGTCTCTGTCTCTGTCTCTGTCTCTGTCTCTGTCTCTGTCTCTGTCTCTGTCTCTGTCTCTGTCTCTGACTCTGTCTCTGTCTCTGTCTCTGTCTCTGTCTCTGTCTCTGTCTCTGTCTCTGTCTCTGTCTCTGTCTCTGCGTCTGTCTCTGTCTCTGTCTCTGTCTCTGTCTCTGTCTCTGTCTCTGTCTCTGTCTCTGTCTCTGTCTCTGTCTCTGTCTCTGTCTCTGTCTCTGTCGCTGTCTCTGCCCTTGTCTCTGTCGCTGTCTCTGCCTCTGTCTCAGTCCCTGCGTCTGTCTCCGTCTTTGTCTCCGTCCCTGTCTCTGTCTCTGTCTCTGTCTCTGTCTCTGTCTCTGTCTCTGTCTCTGCGTCTGTCTCGGTCTCTGTTTCTGTCTCTGTCTCTGTCTCCGTCTCTGTCTCTGTCTCTGTCTCTGTCTCTGTCTCCGTATCTGTCTCTGTCTCTGTCTCTGTCTCTGTCTCCGTCTCTTTCTCTGTCTGAGACTCTGCCTCTGTCTCTGTCTCTGTCTCTGTCACTGTCTCTGCCCCGTCTCTGTCTCTGTCTCCGCCTCTGTCTCTGTCTCTGTCTCTGTCTCTGTCTCTGTCTCTGTATCTGTCTCTGTCTCTGTCTCTGTCCCTGCCTCTGTCTCTGTCTCTATCTTTGTCTCTGTCTCTGTCTCTGTCTCTGTCTCTGTCTCTGTCTCTGTCTCTGTCTCTGTCTCTGTCTCTGTCTCTGTCTCTGTCTCTGTCTCTGTCTCTGCGTCCGTCTCTGTCTCTGTCTCTGTCTCTGTCTCTGTCTCTGTCTCTGTCTCTGTCTCTGTCTCTGTCTCTGTCTCTGTCTCTGTCTCTGTCTCTGTCTCTGTCTCTGTCTCTGTCTCTGTCTCTGTCTCTGCCTCTGTCTCTGTCTCTGTCTCTGTCTCTGTCTCTGTCTCTGTCTCTGTCTCTGTCTCTGTCTCTGTCTCTGTCTCTGTCTCTGTCTCTGTCTCTGTCTCTGTCTCTGTCTCTGTCTCTGTCTCTGTCTCTGTCTCTGTCTCTGTCTCTGTCTCTGTCTCTGTCTCTGTCTCTGTCTCTGTCTCTGTCTCTGTCTCTGTCTCTGTCGCTGTCTCTGCCCTTGTCTCTGTCGCTGTCTCTGCCTCTGTCTCAGTCCCTGCGTCTGTCTCCGTCTTTGTCTCCGTCTCTGTCTCTATCTCTGTCTCTGTCTCTGTCTCTGTCTCTGTCTCTGTCTCTGTCTCTGCCTCTGTCTCTGTCCCGGTATCTGTCTCTGTCCCTGTTTCCGTCTCTGTCTCTGTCCCTGCCTGTGTGTCTGCCTCTGTCTCCGTCTCTGTCTCTGACTCTGTCTCTGTCTCTATCGCCGTCTCTGTCTCTGTCTCTGACTCTGTCTCTTTCTCTGTCTGAGACTCTGCCTCTGTCTCTGTCTCTGTCACTGTCTCTGCCTCCGTCTCTGTCTCTGTCTCTGTCTCTGTCTCTGTCTCTGTCTCTGTCTCTGTCTCTGTCTCTGTCTCTGTCTCCGTCCCTGCCTCTGTCTCTGTCTCTGTCTTTGTCTCTGTCTCTGTCTCTGTCTCTGTCTCTGTCTCTGTCTCTGTCTCCGTCTCTGTCTCCGTCTCTGTCTCGGTCTCTGTTTCTGTCTCTGTCTCTGTCTCCGTCTCTGTCTCCGTATCTGTCTCTGTCTCTGTCTCTGTCTCTGTCTCTGTCTCTGTCTCTGTCTCTGTCTCTGTCTCTGTCTCTGTCTCTGTCTCCGTATCTGTCTCTGTCTCTGTCTCTGTCTCTGTCTCCGTCTCTTTCTCTGTCTGAGACTCTACCTCTGTCTCTGTCTCTGTCACTGTCTTTGTCTCTCTCTCTGTCTGTGTCTCTGTCTCGGTCTTTGTCTCCGTCTCTGTCTCTGTCTCTGTCTCTGCCTCTGTCTCTGTCTCTGTCTCCGTCTCTTTCTCTGTCTGAGACTCTACCTCTGTCTCTGTCTCTGTCTCTGTCTCTGTCTCTGTCTCTGTCTCTGTCTCTGTCTCTGTCTCTGTCTCTGTCTCTGTCTCTGTCTCTGTCTCTGTCTCTGTCTCTGTCTCTGTCTCTGTCTCTGTCTCTGTCTCTGTCTCTGTCTCTGTCTCTGTCTCTGTCTCTGTCTCTGTCTCTGTCTCTGTCCCTGTCTCTGTCTCTCTCTCTGTCTCTGTCTCTGTCTGTGTCTCTTTCTCTGTCTGAGACACTGCCTCTGTCTCCGTCTCCGTCTCTGTCCCTGGCTCTGTCTCTGCCTCTGTCTCCGTCTCTGTCTCTGTCTCTGTCTCTGTCTCTGACTCTGTCTCTTTCTCTGTCTGAGACTCTGCCTCTGTCTCTGCCTCTGTCTCAGTCCCTGCGTCTGTCTCCGTCTTTGTCTCCGTCTCTGTCTCTATCTCTGTCTCTGTCTCTGTCTCTGTCTCTATCTCTGCCTCTGCGTCTGTCTCTGTCTCTGCCTCTGTCTCTGTCTCTGTCTCTGTCTCTGTCTCTGTCTCTGTCTCTGTCTCTGTCTCTGTCTCTGTATCTGTCTCTGTCCCTGCCTCTGTCTCTGTCTCTATCTTTGTCTCTGTCTCTGTCTCTGTCTCTGTCTCTGTCTCTGACTCTGTCTCTGTCTCTGTCTCCGTCTCTGTCTCTGTCTCTGTCTCTGTCTCTGTCTCTGTCTCTGTCTCTGTCTCTGTCTCTGTCTCTGTCTCTATCTCTGTCTCTGTCTCTGTCTCTGTCTCTGTCTCTGTCTCTGTCTCTGTCTCTGTCTCTGTCTCTGTCTCTGTCTCTGTCTCTGTCTCTGTCTCTGTCTCTGTCTCTGTCTCTGTCTCTGTCTCTGTGTCTGTCTCTGTCGCTGTCTCTGCCCTTGTCTCTGTCGCTGTCTCTGCCTCTGTCTCAGTCCCTGCGTCTGTCTCCGTCTTTGTCTCCGTCTCTGTCTCTATCTCTGTCTCTGTCTCTGTCTCTGCCTCTGTCTCTGTCTCTGCGTCTGTCTCTGTCTCTGTCTCTGTCTCTGTCTCTGTCTCTGTCTCTGTCTCTGTCTCTGTCTCTGTCTCTGTCTCTGACTCTGTCTCTGTCTCTGTCTCTGTCTCTGTCTCTGTCTCTGTCTCTGTCTCTGTCTCTGTCTCTGTCTCTGACTCTGTCTCTGTCTCTGTCTCTGTCTCTGTCTCTGTCTCTGTCTCTGTCTCTGTCTCTGTCTCTGCGTCTGTCTCTGTCTCTGTCTCTGTCTCTGTCTCTGTCTCTGTCTCTGTCTCTGTCTCTGTCTCTGTCTCTGTCTCTGTCTCTGTCTCTGTCTCTGTCTCTGTCTCTGTCTCTGTCTCTGTCTCTGTCTCTGTCTCTGTCTCTGTCTCTGTCGCTGTCTCTGCCCTTGTCTCTGTCGCTGTCTCTGCCTCTGTCTCAGTCCCTGCGTCTGTCTCCGTCTTTGTCTCCGTCCCTGTCTCTGTCTCTGTCTCTGTCTCTGTCTCTGTCTCTGTCTCTGTCTCTGTCTCTGTATCTGCGTCTGTCTCGGTCTCTGTTTCTGTCTCTGTCTCTGTCTCCGTCTCTGTCTCTGTCTCTGTCTACTCCTCTGTCTCTTTCTCCGTCTCTGTCTCTGTTTCTGTCTCTGTCTCCGTCCCTGCCTCTGTCTCTGTCTCTGTCTTTGTCTCTGTCTCTGTCTCTGTCTCTGTCTCTGTCTCTGTCTCTGTCTCCGTCTCTGTCTCCGTCTCTGTCTCGGTCTCTGTTTCTGTCTCTGTCTCGGTCTCTGTTTCTGTCTCTGTCTCTGTCTCCGTCTCTGTCTCCGTATCTGTCTCTGTCTCTGTCTCTGTCTCTGTCTCTGTCTCTGTCTCTGTCTCTGTCTCTGTCTCTGTCTCTGTCTCCGTATCTGTCTCTGTCTCTGTCTCTGTCTCTGTCTCTGTCTCTGTCTCTGTCTCTGTCTCTGTCTCTGTCTCTGTCTCTGTCTCTGTCTCCGTCTCTGTCTCCGTCTCTGTCTCGGTCTCTGTTTCTGTCTCTGTCTCTGTCTCCGTCTCTGTCTCTGTCTCTGTCTCTGTCTCTGTCTCTGTCTCCGTATCTGTCTCTGTCTCTGTCTCTGTCTCTGTCTCTGTCTCTGTCTCCGTCTCTTTCTCTGTCTGAGACTCTGCCTCTGTCTCTGTCTCTGTCACTGTCTCTGCCCCGTCTCTGTCTCTGTCTCCGCCTCTGTCTCTGTCTCTGTCTCTGTC
This sequence comes from Megachile willughbiella, assembly GCA_945859595.2. NCBI lineage: Eukaryota > Metazoa > Arthropoda > Insecta > Hymenoptera > Megachilidae > Megachile > Megachile willughbiella. The sequence continues at coordinate 526,222 of CAMAOD020000172.1, forward strand.
TCTGTCTCTGTATCTGTCTCTGTCTCTGTCTCTGTCCCTGCCTCTGTCTCTGTCTCTGTCTTTGTCTCTGTCTCTCTCTCTGTCTCTGTCTCTGTCTCTGTCTCTGACCCTGTCTCTGTCTCTGTCTCTGTCTCTGTCTCTGTCTCTGTCTCTGTCTCTGTCTCTGCGTCTGTCTCTGTCTCTGTCTCTGTCTCTGTCTCTGTCTCTGTCTCTGTCTCTGTCTCTGTCTCTGTCTCTGTCTCTGTCTCTGTCTCTGTCTCTGTCTCTGTCTCTGTCTCTGTCTCTGTCTCTGTCTCTGTCTCTGTCTCTGTCTCTGTCTCTGTCTCTGTCTCTGTCTCTGTCTCTGTCTCTGTCTCTGTCTCTGTCTCTGTCTCTGTCTCTGTCTCTGTCGCTGTCTCTGCCCTTGTCTCTGTCGCTGTCTCTGCCTCTGTCTCAGTCCCTGCGTCTGTCTCTGTCTCTGTCTTTGTCTCTGTCTCTGTCTCTGTCTCTGTCTCTGTCTCTGTCTCTGTCTCTGTCTCTGTCTCTGTCTCTGTCTCTGTCTCTGTCTCTGTCTCTGTCTCTGTCTCTGTCTCTGTCTCTGTCTCTGTCTCTGTCTCTGTCTCTGTCTCTGTCTCTGTCTCTGTCTCTGTCCCTGTCTCTGTCTCTCTCTCTGTCTCTGTCTCTGTCTGTGTCTCTTTCTCTGTCTGAGACACTGCCTCTGTCTCCGTCTCCGTCTCTGTCCCTGGCTCTGTCTCTGCCTCTGTCTCCGTCTCTGTCTCTGTCTCTGTCTCTGTCTCTGACTCTGTCTCTTTCTCTGTCTGAGACTCTGCCTCTGTCTCTGTCTCTGTTACTGTCTCTGCCTCCGTCTCTGTCTCTGTCTCTGTCTCTGTCTCTGTCTCTGTCTCTGTCTCTGGCTCTGTCTCTGTCTCTGTCTCTGTCTCTGTCTCTGTCTCTGTCTCTGTCTACTCCTCTGTCTCTTTCTCCGTCTCTGTCTCTGTTTCTGTCTCTGCCTCCGTCCCTGCCTCTGTCTCTGTCTCTGTCTTTGTCTCTGTCTCTGTCTCTGTCTCTGTCTCTGTCTCTGTCTCTGTCTCCGTCTCTGTCTCCGTCTCTGTCTCGGTCTCTGTTTCTGTCTCTGTCTCGGTCTCTGTTTCTGTCTCTGTCTCTGTCTCCGTCTCTGTCTCCGTATCTGTCTCTGTCTCTGTCTCTGTCTCTGTCTCTGTCTCTGTCTCTGTCTCTGTCTCTGTCTCTGTCTCTGTCTCTGTCTCTGTCTCCGTATCTGTCTCTGTCTCTGTCTCTGTCTCTGTCTCCGTCTCTTTCTCTGTCTGAGACTCGACCTCTGTCTCTGTCTCTGTCTCTGTCTCTGTCTCTGTCTCTGTCTCTGTCTCTGTCTCTGTCTCTGTCTCTGTCTCTGTCTCTGTCTCTGTCTCTGTCTCTGTCTCTGTCTCTGTCTCTGGCTCTGTCTCTGTCTCTGTCTCTGTCTCTGTCTCTGTCTCTGTCTACTCCTCTGTCTCTTTCTCCGTCTCTGTCTCTGTTTCTGTCTCTGTCTCCGTCCCTGCCTCTGTCTCTGTCTCTGTCTCTGTCGCTGTCTCTGCCCTTGTCTCTGTCGCTGTCTCTGCCTCTGTCTCAGTCCCTGCGTCTGTCTCTGTCTCTGTCTTTGTCTCTGTCTCTGTCTCTGTCTCTGTCTCTGTCTCTGTCTCTGTCTCTGTCTCTGTCTCTGTCTCTGTCTCTGTCTCTGTCTCTGTCTCTGTCTCTGTCTCTGTCTCTGTCTCTGTCTCTGTCTCTGTCTCTGTCTCTGTCTCTGTCTCTGTCTCTGTCCCTGTCTCTGTCTCTCTCTCTGTCTCTGTCTCTGTCTGTGTCTCTTTCTCTGTCTGAGACACTGCCTCTGTCTCCGTCTCCGTCTCTGTCCCTGGCTCTGTCTCTGCCTCTGTCTCCGTCTCTGTCTCTGTCTCTGTCTCTGTCTCTGACTCTGTCTCTTTCTCTGTCTGAGACTCTGCCTCTGTCTCTGTCTCTGTTACTGTCTCTGCCTCCGTCTCTGTCTCTGTCGCTGTCTCTGTCTCTGTCTCTGTCTCTGTCTCTGTCTCTGTCTCTGTCTCTGTCTCTGTCTCTGTCTCTGTCTCTGTCTCTGTCTCTGTCTCTGTCTCTGTCTCTGTCTCTGTCTACTCCTCTGTCTCTTTCTCCGTCTCTGTCTCTGTTTCTGTCTCTGTCTCCGTCCCTGCCTCTGTCTCTGTCTCTGTCTTTGTCTCTGTCTCTGTCTCTGTCTCTGTCTCTGTCTCTGTCTCTGTCTCCGTCTCTGTCTCCGTCTCTGTCTCGGTCTCTGTTTCTGTCTCTGTCTCGGTCTCTGTTTCTGTCTCTGTCTCTGTCTCCGTCTCTGTCTCCGTATCTGTCTCTGTCTCTGTCTCTGTCTCTGTCTCTGTCTCTGTCTCTGTCTCTGTCTCTGTCTCTGTCTCTGTCTCTGTCTCCGTATCTGTCTCTGTCTCTGTCTCTGTCTCTGTCTCTGTCTCTGTCTCTGTCTCTGTCTCTGTCTCTGTCTCTGTCTCTGTCTCTGTCTCCGTCTCTGTCTCCGTCTCTGTCTCGGTCTCTGTTTCTGTCTCTGTCTCTGTCTCCGTCTCTGTCTCTGTCTCTGTCTCTGTCTCTGTCTCTGTCTCCGTATCTGTCTCTGTCTCTGTCTCTGTCTCTGTCTCTGTCTCTGTCTCCGTCTCTTTCTCTGTCTGAGACTCTGCCTCTGTCTCTGTCTCTGTCACTGTCTCTGCCCCGTCTCTGTCTCTGTCTCCGCCTCTGTCTCTGTCTCTGTCTCTGTCTCTGTCTCTGTATCTGTCTCTGTCTCTGTCTCTGTCCCTGCCTCTGTCTCTGTCTCTGTCTTTGTCTCTGTCTCTCTCTCTGTCTCTGTCTCTGTCTCTGTCTCTGACCCTGTCTCTGTCTCTGTCTCTGTCTCTGTCTCTGTCTCTGTCTCTGTCTCTGTCTCTGCGTCTGTCTCTGTCTCTGTCTCTGTCTCTGTCTCTGTCTCTGTCTCTGTCTCTGTCTCTGTCTCTGTCTCTGTCTCTGTCTGTGTCTCTGTCTCTGTCTCTGTCTCTGTCTCTACTTCTGTCTCTGTCTCTGTCTCTGTCTCTCCCTCTGTCTCAGTCTCTGCGTCTGTCTCGGTCTCTGTCTCTGCCTCTGCCTCTGTCTCTGTCTCTGTCTCCGTCTCTGTCTCTGTCTCTGTCTCTGTCTCTGTCTCTGTCTCTGTCTCTGTCTCTGTCTCTGTCTCTGTCTCTGTCTCTGTCTCTGTCTCTGTCTCTGTCTCTGTCACTGTCTCTGTCTCTGTCTCTTTCTCTGTCTGAGACCCTGCCTCTGTCTCTGTCTCTGTCTCTGTCTCTGTCTCTGTCTCTGTCTCTGTCTCCGTCTCTGCCTCTGTCCCTGCCTCTGTCTCTGTCTCTGTCTGTGTCTCTGCCTGTGTCTCGGTCTTTGTCTCCGCCTCTGCCTCTGTCTCTGTCTCTGTCTCTGTCTCAGTCTCAGTCTCTGCCTCCGTCTCTGTCTCTGCCTCTGTCTCAGTCTCTGCGTCTGTCTCTGTCCCTGTCCCTGTCTCTGTCTCTGTCTCTGTCTCTGTCTCCGTCTCTGCCTCTGTCCATGTCTCTGTCTCTGTCTCTGTCTGTGTCTCTGCCTGTGTCTCGGTCTTTGTCTCCGCCTCTGCCTCTGTCTCTGTCTCTGTCTCTGTCTCTGTCTCTGTCTCTGTCTCTGTCTCTGTCTCTGTCTCTGCGTCTGTCTCTGTCTCTGTCTCTGTCTCTGTCTCTGTCTCTGTCTCTGTCTCTGTTTCTGTCTCTGTCTCTGTCTCTGTCTCTGTCTCTGTCTCTGTCTCTGTCTCTGTCTCTGTCTCTGTCTCTGTCTCTGTCTCTGTCTCTGTCTCTGTCTCTGTCTCTGTCGCTGTCTCTTCCTCTGTCTCTGTCTCCGTCTCTGTCCCTGGCTCTGTCTCTGCCTCTGTCTCCGTCTCTGTCTCTGTCTCTGTCTCCGTATCTGTCTCTGTCTCTGTCTCTGTCTCTGTCTCCGTCTCTTTCTCTGTCTGAGACTCTGCCTCTGTCGCTGTCTCTGCCCTTGTCTCTGCCGCTGTCTCTGCCTCTGTCTCCGTATCCGTATCTGTCTCTTTCTGTGTCTAAGACCCTGCCTCTGTCTCTGTGTCTGTCTCTGTCTCTGTCTCTGTCTCTGTCTCTGTCTCTGTCTCTGCCTCTGTCTCTGTCTCTGTCTCTGTCTCTGTCTCTGTCTCTGTCTCTGTCTCTGTCTCTGTCTCTGTCTCTGTCTCTGTCTCTGTCTCTGTCTCTGTCTCTGTCTCTCTCTCTGTCTCTGTCTCTGTGTGTGTCTCTTTCTCTGTCTGAGACACTGCCTCTGTCTCCGTCCCCGTATCCGTATCTGTCTCTTTCTCTGTCTAAGACCCTGCCTCTGTCTCTGTGTCTGTCTCCGTCTCCGTCTCTGTCTCTGTCTCTGTCTCTGTCTCTGTCTCTGTCTCCGTCTCTGTCTCCGTCTCTGTCTCTGTCTCTGTCTCTGTCTCTGTCTCTGTCTCTGTCTCTGTCTCTGTCTCTGTCTCTGTCTCTGTCTCTGTCTCTGTCTCTGTCTCTGTCTCTGTCTCTGTCTCTGTCTCTGTCTCTGTCTCTGTCTCTGTCTCTGTCTCTGTCTCAGTCCCTGCGTCTGTCTCCGACTTTGTCTCTGTCTCTGTCTCTGTCTCTGTCTCTGTCTCTGCCTCTGTCTCTGTCCCCGTATCTGTCTCTGTCCCTGTTTCTGTCTCTGTCTCTGTCCCTGCCTGTGTCTCTGCCTCTGTCTCCGTCTCTGTCTCTGACTCTGTCTCTGTCTCTATCGCCGTCTCTGTCTCTGTCTCTGACTCTGTCTCTTTCTCTGTCTGAGACTCTGCCTCTGTCTCTGTCTCTGTTACTGTCTCTGCCTCCGTCTCTGTCTCTGTCTCTGTCTCTGTCTCTGTCTCTGTCTCTGTCTCTGTCTCTGTCTCTGTCTCTGGCTCTGTCTCTGTCTCTGTCTCTGTCTCTGTCTCTGTCTCTGTCTACTCCTCTGTCTCTTTCTCCGTCTCTGTCTCTGTCTCTGTCTCTGTCTCCGTCCCTGCCTCTGTCTCTGTCTCTGTCTTTGTCTCTGTCTCTGTCTCTGTCTCTGTCTCTGTCTCTGTCTCTGTCTCCGTCTCTGTCTCCGTCTCTGTCTCGGTCTCTGTCTCTGCGTCTGTCTCGGTCTCTGTTTCTGTCTCTGTCTCTGTCTCTGTCTCTGCGTCTGTCTCTGTCTCTGTCTCTGTCTCTGTCTCTGTCTCTGTCTCTGTCTCTGTCTCTGTCTCTGTCTCTGTCTCTGTCTCTGTCTCCGTCTCTGTCTCCGTCTCTGTCTCGGTCTCTGTTTCTGTCTCTGTCTCTGTCTCCGTCTCTGTCTCTGTCTCTGTCTCTGTCTCTGTCTCTGTCTCCGTATCTGTCTCTGTCTCTGTCTCTGTCTCTGTCTCTGTCTCTGTCTCCGTCTCTTTCTCTGTCTGAGACTCTGCCTCTGTCTCTGTCTCTGTCACTGTCTCTGCCCCGTCTCTGTCTCTGTCTCCGCCTCTGTCTCTGTCTCTGTCTCTGTCTCTGTCTCTGTATCTGTCTCTGTCTCTGTCTCTGTCCCTGCCTCTGTCTCTGTCTCTGTCTTTGTCTCTGTCTCTCTCTCTGTCTCTGTCTCTGTCTCTGTCTCTGACCCTGTCTCTGTCTCTGTCTCTGTCTCTGCGTCTGTCTCTGTCTCTGTCTCTGTCTCTGTCTCTGTCTCTGTCTCTGTCTCTGTCTCTGTCTCTGTCTCTGTCTCTGTCTGTGTCTCTGTCTCTGTCTCTGTCTCTGTCTCTACTTCTGTCTCTGTCTCTGTCTCTGTCTCTCCCTCTGTCTCAGTCTCTGCGTCTGTCTCGGTCTCTGTCTCTGCCTCTGCCTCTGTCTCTGTCTCTGTCTCCGTCTCTGTCTCTGTCTCTGTCTCTGTCTCTGTCTCTGTCTCTGTCTCTGTCTCTGTCTCTGTCTCTGTCTCTGTCTCTGTCTCTGTCTCTGTCACTGTCTCTGTCTCTGTCTCTTTCTCTGTCTGAGACCCTGCCTCTGTCTCTGTCTCTGTCTCTGTCTCTGTCTCTGTCTCTGTCTCCGTCTCTGCCTCTGTCCCTGCCTCTGTCTCTGTCTCTGTCTGTGTCTCTGCCTGTGTCTCGGTCTTTGTCTCCGCCTCTGCCTCTGTCTCTGTCTCTGTCTCTGTCTCAGTCTCAGTCTCTGCCTCCGTCTCTGTCTCTGCCTCTGTCTCAGTCTCTGCGTCTGTCTCTGTCCCTGTCCCTGTCTCTGTCTCTGTCTCTGTCTCTGTCTCCGTCTCTGCCTCTGTCCATGTCTCTGTCTCTGTCTCTGTCTGTGTCTCTGCCTGTGTCTCGGTCTTTGTCTCCGCCTCTGCCTCTGTCTCTGTCTCTGTCTCTGTCTCTGTCTCTGTCTCTGTCTCTGTCTCTGTCTCTGCGTCTGTCTCTGTCTCTGTCTCTGTCTCTGTCTCTGTCTCTGTCTCTGTCTCTGTTTCTGTCTCTGTCTCTGTCTCTGTCTCTGTCTCTGTCTCTGTCTCTGTCTCTGTCTCTGTCTCTGTCTCTGTCTCTGTCTCTGTCTCTGTCTCTGTCTCTGTCTCTGTCTCTGTCTCTGTCTCTGTCGCTGTCTCTTCCTCTGTCTCTGTCTCCGTCTCTGTCCCTGGCTCTGTCTCTGCCTCTGTCTCCGTCTCTGTCTCTGTCTCTGTCTCCGTATCTGTCTCTGTCTCTGTCTCTGTCTCTGTCTCCGTCTCTTTCTCTGTCTGAGACTCTGCCTCTGTCGCTGTCTCTGCCCTTGTCTCTGCCGCTGTCTCTGCCTCTGTCTCCGTATCCGTATCTGTCTCTTTCTGTGTCTAAGACCCTGCCTCTGTCTCTGTGTCTGTCTCTGTCTCTGTCTCTGTCTCTGTCTCTGTCTCTGTCTCTGCCTCTGTCTCTGTCTCTGTCTCTGTCTCTGTCTCTGTCTCTGTCTCTGTCTCTGTCTCTGTCTCTGTCTCTGTCTCTGTCTCTGTCTCTGTCTCTGTCTCTGTCTCTGTCTCTCTCTCTGTCTCTGTCTCTGTGTGTGTCTCTTTCTCTGTCTGAGACACTGCCTCTGTCTCCGTCCCCGTATCCGTATCTGTCTCTTTCTCTGTCTAAGACCCTGCCTCTGTCTCTGTGTCTGTCTCTGTCTCCGTCTCTGTCTCTGTCTCTGTCTCTGTCTCTGTCTCTGTCTCCGTCTCTGTCTCCGTCTCTGTCTCTGTCTCTGTCTCTGTCTCTGTCTCTGTCTCTGTCTCTGTCTCTGTCTCTGTCTCTGTCTCTGTCTCTGTCTCTGTCTCTGTCTCTGTCTCTGTCTCTGTCTCTGTCTCTGTCTCTGTCTCTGTCTCTGTCTCTGTCTCTGTCTCTGTCTCTGTCTCTGTCTCTGTCTCAGTCCCTGCGTCTGTCTCCGACTTTGTCTCTGTCTCTGTCTCTGTCTCTGTCTCTGCCTCTGTCTCTGTCCCCGTATCTGTCTCTGTCCCTGTTTCTGTCTCTGTCTCTGTCCCTGCCTGTGTCTCTGCCTCTGTCTCCGTCTCTGTCTCTGACTCTGTCTCTGTCTCTATCGCCGTCTCTGTCTCTGTCTCTGACTCTGTCTCTTTCTCTGTCTGAGACTCTGCCTCTGTCTCTGTCTCTGTTACTGTCTCTGCCTCCGTCTCTGTCTCTGTCTCTGTCTCTGTCTCTGTCTCTGTCTCTGTCTCTGTCTCTGTCTCTGTCTCTGTCTCTGTCTCTGTCTCTGTCTACTCCTCTGTCTCTTTCTCCGTCTCTGTCTCTGTCTCTGTCTCTGTCTCCGTCCCTGCCTCTGTCTCTGTCTCTGTCTTTGTCTCTGTCTCTGTCTCTGTCTCTGTCTCTGTCTCTGTCTCTGTCTCTGTCTCTGTCTCCGTCTCTGTCTCCGTCTCTGTCTCTGTCTCTGTCTCTGCGTCTGTCTCGGTCTCTGTTTCTGTCTCTGTCTCTGTCTCTGTCTCTGCGTCTGTCTCTGTCTCTGTCTCTGTCTCTGTCTCTGTCTCTGTCTCTGTCTCTGTCTCTGTCTCTGTCTCTGTCTCTGTCTCTGTCTCTGTCTCTGTCTCTGTCTCTGTCTCTGTCTCTGTCTCTGTTTCTGTCTCTGTCTCTGTCTCTGTCGCTGTCTCTGCCCTTGTCTCTGTCGCTGTCTCTGCCTCTGTCTCAGTCCCTGCGTCTGTCTCCGTCTTTGTCTCCGTCTCTGTCTCTATCTCTGTCTCTGTCTCTGTCTCTGTCTCTGTCTCTGTCTCTGTCTCTGTCTCTGTCTCTGTCTCTGTCTCTGTCTCTGTCTCTGTCTCTGCGTCTGTCTCGGTCTCTGTTTCTGTCTCTGTCTCTGTCTCCGTCTCTGTCTCTGTCTCTGTCTCTGTCTCTGTCTCTGTCTCCGTATCTGTCTCTGTCTCTGTCTCTGTCTCTGTCTCCGTCTCTTTCTCTGTCTGAGACTCTGCCTCTGTCTCTGTCTCTGTCACTGTCTCTGCCCCGTCTCTGTCTCTGTCTCCGCCTCTGTCTCTGTCTCTGTCTCCGTCTCTATCTCTGTCTCTGTATCTGTCTCTGTCTCTGTCTCTGTCCCTGCCTCTGTCTCTGTCTCTATCTTTGTCTCTGTCTCTGTCTCTGTCTCTGTCTCTGTCTCTGCGTCCGTCTCTGTCTCTCTCTCTGTCTCTGTCTCTGTCTGTGTCTCTTTCTCCGTCCCTGTCTCTGTCTCTGTCTCTGTCTCTGTCTCCGTCCCTGCCTCTGTCTCTGTCTCTGTCTTTGTCTCTGTCTCTGTCTCTGTCTCTGTCTCTGTCTCTGTCTCTGTCTCTGTCTCTGTCTCTGTCTCTGTCTCTGTCTCTGTCTCTGTCTCTGTCTCTGTCTCTGTCTCCGTCTCTGTCTCCGTCTCTGTCTCGGTCTCTGTTTCTGTCTCTGTCTCTGTCTCCGTCTCTGTCTCAGTCTCTGTCTCTGTCTCTGTCTCTGTCTACTCCTCTGTCTCTTTCTCCGTCTCTGTCTCTGTCTCTGTCTCTGTCTCCGTCCCTGCCTCTGTCTCTGTCTCTGTCTTTGTCTCTGTCTCTGTCTCTGTCTCTGTCTCTGTCTCTGTCTCTGTCTCCGTCTCTGTCTCCGTCTCTGTCTCGGTCTCTGTCTCTGCGTCTGTCTCGGTCTCTGTTTCTGTCTCTGTCTCTGTCTCTGTCTCTGCGTCTGTCTCTGTCTCTGTCTCTGTCTCTGTCTCTGTCTACTCCTCTGTCTCTTTCTCCGTCTCTGTCTCTGTCTCTGTCTCTGTCTCCGTCCCTGCCTCTGTCTCTGTCTCTGTCTTTGTCTCTGTCTCTGTCTCTGTCTCTGTCTCTGTCTCTGTCTCTGTCTCCGTCTCTGTCTCCGTCTCTGTCTCGGTCTCTGTCTCTGCGTCTGTCTCGGTCTCTGTTTCTGTCTCTGTCTCTGTCTCTGTCTCTGCGTCTGTCTCTGTCTCTGTCTCTGTCTCTGTCTCCGCCTCTGTCTCTGTCTCTGTCTCTGTCTCTGTCTCTGTCTCTGTATCTGTCTCTGTCTCTGTCTCTGTCCCTGCCTCTGTCTCTGTCTCTGTCTTTGTCTCTGTCTCTCTCTCTGTCTCTGTCTCTGTCTCTGTCTCTGACCCTGTCTCTGTCTCTGTCTCTGTCTCTCCCTCTGTCTCAGTCTCTGCGTCTGTCTCGTTCTCTGTCTCTGTCTCTGCCTCTGTCTCTGTCTCTGTCTCCGTCTCTGTCTCTGTCTCTGTCTCTGTCTCTGTCTCTGTCTCTGTCTCTGCCTCTGTCTCTGTCTCTGTCACTGTCTCTGTCTCTGTCTCTTTCTCTGTCTGAGACCCTGCCTCTGTCTCTGTCTCTGTCTCTGTCTCTGTCTCTGTCTCTGTCTCTGTCTCTGTCTCCGTCTCTGCCTCTGTCCCTGTCTCTGTCTCTGTCTCTGTCTGTGTCTCTGCCTGTGTCTCGGTCTTTGTCTCCGCCTCTGCCTCTGTCTCTGTCTCTGTCTCTGTCTCAGTCTCAGTCTCTGCCTCCGTCTCTGTCTCTGCCTCTGTCTCAGTCTCTGCGTCTGTCTCTGTCCCTGTCCCTGTCTCTGTCTCTGTCTCTGTCTCTGTCTCCGTCTCTGCCTCTGTCCCTGTCTCTGTCTCTGTCTCTGTCTGTGTCTCTGCCTGTGTCTCGGTCTTTGTCTCCGCCTCTGCCTCTGTCTCTGTCTCTGTCTCTGTCTCTGTCTCTGTCTCTGTCTCTGTCTCTGTCTCTGCGTCTGTCTCTGTCTCTGTCTCTGTCTCTGTCTCTGTCTCTGTCTCTGTTTCTGTCTCTGTCTCTGTCTCTGTCTCTGTCTCTGTCTCTGTCTCTGTCTCTGTCTCTGTCTCTGTCTCTGTCTCTGTCTCTGTCTCTGTCTCTGTCTCTGTCTCTGTCTCTGTCTCTGTCTCTGTCTCTGTCTCTGTCTCTGTCTCTGTCTCTGTCGCTGTCTCTTCCTCTGTCTCTGTCTCCGTCTCTGTCCCTGGCTCTGTCTCTGCCTCTGTCTCCGTCTCTGTCTCTGTCTCTGTCTCTGTCTCTGTCGCTGTCTCTGCCCTTGTCTCTGTCGCTGTCTCTGCCTCTGTCTCAGTCCCTGCGTCTGTCTCCGTCTTTGTCTCCGTCTCTGTCTCTATCTCTGTCTCCGTCTCTGCCTCTGTCCCTGTCTCTGTCTCTGTCTCTGTCTCTGTCTCTGTCTCTGTCTCTGTCTCTGTCTCTGTCTCTGTCTCTGCGTCTGTCTCTGTCTCTGTCTCTGTCTCTGTCTCTGTCTCTGTCTCTGTCTCTGTTTCTGTCTCTGTCTCTGTCTCTGTCTCTGTCTCTGTCTCTGTCTCTGTCTCTGTCTCTGTCTCTGTCTCTGTCTCTGTCTCTGTCTCTGTCTCTGTCTCTGTCTCTGTCGCTGTCTCTTCCTCTGTCTCTGTCTCCGTCTCTGTCCCTGGCTCTGTCTCTGCCTCTGTCTCCGTCTCTGTCTCTGTCTCTGTCTCTGTCTCTGTCTCTGTCTCTGCCTCTGTCTCTGTCTCTGCCCTGTCTCTACCTCTGTCTCTGTCGCTGTCTCTGCCCTTGTCTCTGTCGCTGTCTCTGCCTCTGTCTCAGTCCCTGCGTCTGTCTCCGTCTTTGTCTCCGTCTCTGTCTCTGTCTCTGTCGCTGTCTCTGCCTCCGTCGCTCTCTCTCCCTCTGTCTCTGTCTCTGTCTCTTTCTCTGTCTCTGTCTCTGTCTCTGTCTCTGTCTCTGTCTCTGTCTCTGTCTCTGTCTCTGTCTCTGTCTCTGTCTCTGTCTCTGTCTCTGTCTCTGTCGCTGTCTCTGCCCTTGTCTCTGTCGCTGTCTCTGCCTCT
>CAMAOD020000173.1:0-16447 GCA_945859595.2 Megachile willughbiella
TTTTTCAAATTTTTCCAAATTTTTCAAATTTTTTCCATTTTTTCAATTTTATTGATATTATCAACATTGTTGCTATTATCAACATTGTGAATATTATCAACATTGTGAATGTTATCAATATTATCAGTTTTTTCGATTTTTTCAATTTTTTGAATTTTTCAAATTTTTTCAATTTTTTCCATTTTATCGATATTATCAACATTGTTGCTATTATCAACATTGTGAATATTAGCAATATTATCAGTTTTTTCGGCTTTTTAAATTTTTTGAATTTTTCAAATTTTTCCAAATTTTTCAAATTTTTTCCATTTTTTCAATTTTATCGATATTATCAATATTGTTGCAATTATCAACATTGTGAATATTATCAATATTATCAGTTTTTTCGGTTTTTTCAATTTTTTGAATTTTTCAAATTTTTCCAAATTTTCAAATTTTTTCCATTTTTTCAATTTTATCGATATTATCAACATTGTTGCAATTATCAACATTGTGAATATTATCAATATTATCAGTTTTTTCGGTTTTTTCAATTTTTTGAATTTTCAAATTTTTCAATTTTTTCCATTTTTTCAATTTTATCGATATTATCAACATTGTTGCAATTATCAACATTGTGAATATTATCAATATTATCAGTTTTTTCGGTTTTTTTCAATTTTTGGAATTTTTCAAATTTTTCAAATTTTTTCCTTTTTTTCAATTTTATCGATATTATCAACATTGTTGCAATTATCAACATTGTGAATATTATCAATATTATCAGTTTTTTCGATTTTTGAATTTTTCAAATTTTTCCAAATTTTTCAAATTTTTTCCATTTTTTCAATTTTATTGATATTATCAACATTGTTGCTATTATCAACATTGTGAATATTATCAACATTGTGAATGTTATCAATATTATCAGTTTTTTCGATTTTTTCAATTTTTTGAATTTTTCAAATTTTTTCAATTTTTTCCATTTTATCGATATTATCAACATTGTTGCTATTATCAACATTGTGAATATTAGCAATATTATCAGTTTTTTCGGCTTTTTAAATTTTTTGAATTTTTCAAATTTTTCCAAATTTTTCAAATTTTTTCCATTTTTTCAATTTTATCGATATTATCAATATTGTTGCAATTATCAACATTGTGAATATTATCAATATTATCAGTTTTTTTCGGTTTTTTCAATTTTTTGAATTTTTCAAATTTTTCCAAATTTTTCAAATTTTTTCCATTTTTTCAATTTTATCGATATTATCAACATTGTTGCAATTATCAACATTGTGAATATTATCAATATTATCAGTTTTTTCGGTTTTTTCAATTTTTTGAATTTTTCAAATTTTTCAAATTTTTTCCATTTTTTCAATTTTATCGATATTATCAACATTGTTACAATTATCATCATTGTGAATATTATCAATATTATCAGTTTTTTCGGTTTTTTCAATTTTTGGAATTTTTCAAATTTTTCAAATTTTTTCCTTTTTTTCAATTTTATCGATATTATCAACATTGTTGCAATTATCAACATTGTGAATATTACCAATATTATCAGTTCTTTGGTTTTTTCAATTTTTTGAATTTTTCAAATTTTTCCATATTTTCAAATTTTTTCCATTTTTTCAATTTTATCGATATTATCAACATTGTTTGCAATTATCAACATTCTGAATATTATCAATATTATCAGTTTTTTCGGTTTTTTCAATTTTTTGAATTTTTCAAATTTTTCAAATTTTTTCCATTTTTTCAATTTTATCGATATTATCAACATTGTTGCAATTATCAACATTGTGAATATTATCAATATTATCAATATTATCAGTTTTATCGATTTTTTCAATTTTTAGAATTTTTCAAATTTTTCCAAATTTTTTCCATTTTTTCAATTTTTTCGATATTATCAACATTGTTGCAATTATCAACATTGTGAATATTATCAATATTATCAATATTATCAGTTTTATCGATTTTTTCAATTTTTTAGAATTTTTCAAATTTTTCCAAATTTTTCAAATTTTTTCAATTTTTTCAATTTTTTCGATATTATCAACATTGTTGCAATTATCAACATTGTGAATATTATCAATATTATCAGTTTTTTCGGTTTTTTCAATTTTTTGAATTTTTCAAATTTTTCCAAATTTTTCAAATTTTTTCCATTTTTTCAATTTTATCGATATTATCAACATTGTTGCAATTATCAACATTGTGAATATTATCAATATTATCAATATTATCAGTTTTATCGATTTTTTCAATTTTTAGAATTTTTCAAATTTTTCCAAATTTTTCAAATTTTTTCCATTTTTTCAATTTTATCGATATTATCAACATTGTTGCAATTATCAACATTGTGAATATTATCAATATTATCAGTTTTTTCGGTTTTTTCAATTTTTAGAATTTTTCAAATTTTTCCAAATTTTTCAAATTTTTTCCATTTTTTCAATTTTATCGATATTATCAACATTGTTGCAATTATCAACATTGTGAATATTATCAATATTATCAATATTATCAGTTTTACCGATTTCTTCAATTTTTAGAATTTTTCAAATTTTTCCAAATTTTTCAAATTTTTTCCATTTTTTCAATTTTTTCGATATTATCAACATTGTTGCTATTATCAACATTGTGAATATTATCAATATTATCAGTGTTTTCGGTTTTTTCAATTTTTTGAGTGTTTAAAATTTTTCAAATTTTTTCCATTTTTTCAATTTTATCGATAATATCAACATTGTTGCAATTATCCACATTGTGAATATTATCAATATTATCAGTTTTTTCGGTTTTTTCAATTTTTTGAATTTTTCAAATTTTTCAAATTTTTTCCATTTTTTCAATTTTATCGATATTATCAACATTGTTGCAATTATCAACATTGTGAATATTATCAATATTATCAGTTTTTTCGGTTTTTTCAATTTTTTGAATTTTCCAAATTTTCCAAATTTTTCCATTTTTTTCAATTTTATCGATATTATCAATATTGTTGCAATTATCAACATTGTGAATATTATCAATATTATCAGTTTTTTCGATTTTTTGAATTTTTCAAATTTTTCCAAATGTGGCAGATCAGTGTTAAATTTGATCTAGATTTACGCGCAGCGCGGACGAGACGAAACGGTGGACGATCGAAACAGAAAGAGACACAAGAAACAAATTACAAAGTTTATTCTCACACAAGCACAGCAATAATACAAGCAAAGAAACAGAACCACGAGCACGCACAAGATACAAGAAAGCAGTGAAACTAATAAAGCAGAAAATTAAAGGGTGCAAGAAGGCAAAGTTCAAATAATTGCGAAGCACACTTGTACTGAACACAGCGAACGCACTGGAGAGACTCAGCTGATTCTAACGGTCGCGCAACGACCTTTATATTATTACCTCGCCGAAGGTTCCCGAACGTACTCGATACAGAAATTTCCAAAACACCGCTCTAGAGCGTTCGATGTCGCGAACATTCGGCGGGGTCCCACACCTGTGCGGTGAGGTGAGGAGCGAGGCGTCTGGAGCACGCAACCGATGGCTCGGCGAGCACGGCATCGGTGATGTGCAGGCGCGGCGTGCTAGCATATGGTCATGGAGCGCACAGCGCAGTTTTCTAACATCCCGCCCGCCTTGTCGTGGGCGACAAAACTACAGAAACTGGTGACAAGCGAGCACGCCGCGTCAGTGATGGGCAGATGACTCCGAGCTGAGAAGGGGAACAAGTTTGATGACAGGCCGGATGAGCGTTCCGAACTGAGTCTTCACGTCAGCAACTCGAACTTGTCCATCCTTCCCTGGGTGGAGGCGAGTGACTCGGCCGAGGGGCCATTTGGTCGGTGAGGTCCTTTCATCCTTGATGATGCAAAGTTGTCCGTTCTGCAGTCCTCCTGTGGTCTTCCACCACTTGGGTCGCGGCGTGAGGGATTGTACGTACTCTCTGGACCACCTGTCCCACAGATGATCCCTCATACGTTGTAGCAATTGCCAACGCGAGAGCCTGTTGACTGGTGCGTCGAGGAGCGATGGCTCAGGGATGGCATTGAGGGGCCCTCCTACCAGGAAGTGACCTGGAGTCAGGGGTGTCAGATCCTCTGGGTCGTCGTTCATGGGTTGGAGAGGGCGCGAATTAAGGCACGCCTCGATCTCGGCCAGCAAGGTTGCCATCTCCTCGAAAGTGAGGGTTGTCTCGCCAATCACTCGTCGTATGTGGTGCTTTACGGATCTCACTGCGGCCTCCCAAAGTCCGCCGAAGTGAGGTGCTGCAGGGGGGTTGAAAACCCACCGAATACCTTCGTCAGCGAGGTGCCCAGCGATGCGTCGAGCGTCCGGAGCAGCTCCGGAGAAGAGGGCTCGCAGTTCAGAATCAGCGCCGATGAAGTTGGTGCCTCGGTCACTATATAGCGCCACGCAGAGGCCGCGACGGGATATGAAGCGCCGAAATGCAGCAAGGAAGGCCTCGGCGGTGTAGTCGCTGACTACTTCTAAATGTACGGCACGCGTACTAAAACACACAAAAATGCATAAAAATCCTTTGTACGAGCGATGGCCCCGCCCCCTTGTAGTACGCAGCCTTATAGGTCCCGCGAAGTCCACACCGGAGTGCAGGAATGGACGGCTGGGTGTCACCCTGGCCGTGGGGAGGTCGCCCATCATGGGTTGAGGAGAGGCCGCTCTCCACCGGATGCACTTGGGGCAACGGTGAATCCACCCCCTCACGACTTGGCGTCCGCGCAAGATCCAGAAACGTTGGCGAGTGGAGTGCAGAGTCGCTTGAGTCCCACCGTGCAGCGTCCTAACGTGATGGGCATCCACTATCAGCCTGCTAAGGTGTGATGACGCGGCAAGAATCATGGGGTGGCGTTGGTCAGCGTCCAACAACGCGTGCTTTATGCGTCCTCCAACCCGCAGGATTCCCTCGTGATCTAGAAAAGGGCTCAGCTTTAGTAATGGGCTCTGCTGATGTATCGCCCGCCCTTCCCGTATGTCCTGAAGTTCTCGGCCGAAAGCAGCGCCCTGGGAGACCCGCACCCACAGGAAGAGTGCTGCCTCCAGCTCCTGCGGATGCAAGAGAAGTCCCTCCTGAACGAATTCCCGGCGTTCCTGTTTGCGTTGAGGAGCCCTCCACCGCCTTAGCCAAGCGGTGACTCGGAGCAAACGATTGAGCTTAGAAAAACGCGTCAATTCTGGCGGTTCGACCTTCGCCGGCGCTGCTGCCATGCAACTTAGGCGCTTCTCTTCCGGTATTTCGCCTTCGTGATGTGGCTCCTCCGTGCCCGGCCACGATGAGGCGTCTCCACGCAGGAATGAGGGTCCCTGCCACCAGAGATGATGGTCTGCGAGCTCCCTCGGGAACAGCCCACGGGACACGCAGTCGGCTGGATTGTCCTTACCCGGTACATGGCGCCACTGCACGAGGTGGCTCTCACGCTGGATGTCGGCTACTCGATTGGCCACAAAGGTAGTCCACTTAGATGGATGTGCGCGTAGCCATGCGAGCGTCACGGTGGAGTCCGACCAATGATAGGTTGGTGTTGAAACGAGGCCCAATGCCTGGCGAACGTGCGTCGAAAGTTTGGCCAGCAGAGCTGCGGCGCACAACTCGAGCCTTGGTAGCGAGGTCTGCTTCAGCGGGGCCACCTTGGACTTGGCTTGCACCAGGGATACGTGCACTGTCCCATCCTCCACGGTTCGCACATAGACGACAGCTCCGTAAGCTCGCTCCGATGCGTCCGCGAATCCGTGGATTTGCACGTTGTTTCCATCGGAGAATCCCTGTAGCCACCTTGGGATACGTAGTTGCTCAATGACGGGAAGTTCCTCCATGATGCGACGCCATGTTGCTGATTCCGGTGCTGCTAAAGGAGCGTCCCACTCTAGTTGCTGCAGCCAGGTTGCCTGCAGAAGCATTTTCGCTCGTATGACCACCGGTGCCAGCCATCCGAGCGGGTCGAAAAGACGAGCCACCTGCGAAAGCACAGATCGCTTCGTGGCCGTATCAGTAGGAGTCGTAGTGACGCTGACGGTTAGAAGATCCTCCTCTGGACGCCAACGCAGCCCCAAAACGGAGTGCGCGGTGTATGGTAACTCCGCGCTCGTTGAGGGAGTCTGGCGGTGAGGCATGGGCACACCTTGAAGCAGCTCCGGGTGATTGGATGCCCACTTCCGCAGCGGAAAGCCGCCCGCCATGCAGAGAGCAGACAACTCTTTCTGCGTTCGGATCCCGGCTTCCAGCGTAGATGCTCCCGACAAAACGTCGTCGACGTACACGTCGTGCCGCAAGGCTGCGGCTCCAGCCGGGAAGTTCTGCTCTTCCAGCAGCGCCAGTTGCTGCAGAACTCGGATGGCGAGAAAGGGCGCACACGCAGTCCCATATGTGAGGGTGTTTAACCGGAATTCTGCTTCTGATCCGTCGTACTGCCATAATATCCGCTGGAAATCCCTGTCCGCCGGGTGGACCTCGACTTGGCGGTACATTTTTTCCATATCGGCCACGAATGCAAATCGATGGCGTCGCCACCGAAGGATAACGTCTGGCAGTGCTGGCAACAGATTGGGCCCTGTAAGCAAGTGCTCGTTGAGGCTAGTACCTGCGGCCGTACGTGCGGAAGCGTTGAAAACCACTCGTAATTTTCGCGTTTCTCCTAGGCACTTCAAAACCCCGTGATGCGGCAGGTAGCACAGGCAACCGTCCTTGACAGACGTTGCATGCGGGACCGGAGCCATGTGTTTCAGTGCGAGGTATTCCGTCATGAATTGCTGGTACAACTGTTGAAATTCCGGGTCCCGTACGAATCTGCGTTCCATCGTGGCCAGCATACGCTGGGCAGCCCTCCTGGTCCTGGACAATTCCGGTGACGGCGGGGTACGGAAAGGGAGGCGCACCTGAAATCGACCACTCGGTAGTCGCTTGTATGTATTCAAAAAATGTACCTCCGCTTGCTGATCTTCCTCCGTGGATGGCAGTGCCACAGGCAGCGGTTCCTCCCACTCCCAGAACCGACGCAGCGCCGTTCCAACGTCCTCCTAGTCTCGTCTGTTGCGCCACCGGATCTCGCCTGTTTCCTCTGCGCACGCTGCTCATGACGATGTCCCCGTAAACGCCCGCTCCCAGGAACAGCTCCACGGGATCGCGGGCGGTGAACTCCGGATCCGCCAGTTGAAGGCCTTCCACATGGCGCCAGGTAGTGTGGTCGGATGAGAAGGTGCCACAGTGGACGGACAGCCTTGGTATGACGAGCGGAAATACCGTGTGGGTGTAACTCTTATCGTGGGCCGAGAGCGTTAGGGTGACGCGGCCACGCGCAGCCCCTGAGTAATCCCCTGCAAAATCGTAAAGGGCCAGCGACGCGGAGGCTCTCGGCAATCGAAGACGTTGGACGAGTGACTCCGTGATGAGCGATGCTTCGGCTCCTGGATCGACCAGTGCACGAATGAGGTGTTCCCCTCCTAACGAGTCCGTCACCCAGACGCGAGCGGTGGCCAAAGCAGCAGCGTCATACTCCGCAGTGGGAAGTTTGGCGACGTGAATGGAAACCGCCTCCGCTGCAGTCGAAGAGCTCGGCATGAATGCCTCGTGTAACGACGTGTGGTGCCTGCCGTTACACTTCAAACAGTTCTTCGTGGTAGTACACGTGCTCACGGCATGACGACCCAGACAATTAAAACACCGATTGTGAGTCGCCACTAGGTCCTTGCGCCCTTGCGGCGCCCGTCTCCCATACTGTTCGCAGGTTGCCAAAAAATGGTTGCCATTGCAGACTGGACAGGGGCGGCCAGGATTTGGCTGCTTCGTTCGCTGTTGCGCGGCGCGGACGGTGCGTCCGCCACGTGGCGGTTGTTTCGAAAGGGGGTCAGGTTGATTCACAGCGATCGCTTCCTCGGAAGTCAGCTGCTCCTTCAAGAAGGTCAACAACTCCTTGAACGTCGGAGGCTCGGAATTTTTCCTTTGTATTTTGTCCCACTCACGCCTCAAGGATTGGTCCAGAAGATTGACCACCAAATGCACACAGAGATCTTCACTCGATGTAATGGGCCGCCCTAAACCTTCCAATGCTCCTGACGTGGTCATGACTCCATGGAAGATTTGCCGCAAATCCGCTATGGAGTTTGCCCTCATTTTCGGCAAAGCCGTAAATGCATTGAGGTAGGAGCGTACCAGCAGCCGCTTGTTCTCGAAATGCTCCTTTAACGTGGCCCAAGCTCGTTGAAAGTTGTCGTCCGTCGTCGGTAGATTTTTGAGTAGGCTCTCGGCCTCACCTTGCACACTCGTCTTGAGGTAGTGTAATTTCCTCACGTTCGGAAGAGTGGTTTCCTCGATGACCATTGACGTGAACAAATCCCTGAAGGCTGGCCAGTCTTCGAATTTCCCGCTGAATTTGGGCAGCTCAATGCGGGGGTAAGACGTCGGAGGCACGGGGGGTGCCTGCACGGGAGCCACTGGTTTGCTTGTATCGCCTGTCGTGGTCGCGGAATATTGTCGCTCCAAACGCAAGAGATGCGCCCTTTGCGACAAATACTGCATTTCCGTGGTGGCCATGAGATCCCCGGTAACGTAGTCATTATCTTTAAGGGCAGCCCGGTGGTTGCGCATAAGTAAGGTATGTTGCTCCTCAAAACGCGACCACTTATTATCTAGCAATGCCAAAGTGGCACGCACAAGGTCGACGGTGATATTTTGCTGCCCTGCCTTCTTCAGATTTTCCCATGTGCGGGAAATGCGGCCGTGCAATTCACGTTGGGATGCAATCAGATCTTCCATGACCGTTGTTTCGTCTCCTTGAAGACCACTTACACTCGGTGTGCTGCACACGCTGTTAAATGGCGAAGTTCACAACACGATCCGGCTCGAAGGACCAGAAAATTGTGGCAGATCAGTGTTAAATTTGATCTAGATTTACGCGCAGCGCGGACGAGACGAAACGGTGGACGATCGAAACAGAAAGAGACACAAGAAACAAATTACAAAGTTTATTCTCACACAAGCACAGCAATAATACAAGCAAAGAAACAGAACCACGAGCACGCACAAGATACAAGAAAGCAGTGAAACTAATAAAGCAGAAAATTAAAGGGTGCAAGAAGGCAAAGTTCAAATAATTGCGAAGCACACTTGTACTGAACACAGCGAACGCACTGGAGAGACTCAGCTGATTCTAACGGTCGCGCAACGACCTTTATATTATTACCTCGCCGAAGGTTCCCGAACGTACTCGATACAGAAATTTCCAAAACACCGCTCTAGAGCGTTCGATGTCGCGAACATTCGGCGGGGTCCCACACCTGTGCGGTGAGGTGAGGAGCGAGGCGTCTGGAGCACGCAACCGATGGCTCGGCGAGCACGGCATCGGTGATGTGCAGGCGCGGCGTGCTAGCATATGGTCATGGAGCGCACAGCGCAGTTTTCTAACACCAAATTTTTCAAATTTTTTCCATTTTTTCAATTTTATTGATATTATCAACATTGTTGCTATTATCAACATTGTGAATATTATCAACATTGTGAATATTATCAATATTATCAGTTTTTTCGATTTTTTCAATTTTTTGAATTTTTCAAATTTTTTCAATTTTTTCCATTTTATCGATATTATCAACATTGTTGCTATTATCAACATTGTGAATATTATCAATATTATCAGTTTTTTCGGCTTTTTAAATTTTTTGAATTTTTCAAATTTTTCCAAATTTTTCAAATTTTTTCCATTTTTTCAATTTTATCGATATTATCAATATTGTTGCAATTATCAACATTGTGAATATTATCAATATTATCAGTTTTTTCGGTTTTTTCAATTTTTTGAATTTTTCAAATTTTTCCAAATTTTTCAAATTTTTTCCATTTTTTCAATTTTATCGATATTATCAACATTGTTGCAATTATCAACATTGTGAATATTATCAATATTATCAGTTTTTTCGGTTTTTTCAATTTTTTGAATTTTTCAAATTTTTCAAATTTTTTCCATTTTTTCAATTTTATCGATATTATCAACATTGTTGCAATTATCAACATTGTGAATATTATCAATATTATCAGTTTTTTCGGTTTTTTCAATTTTTGGAATTTTTCAAATTTTTCAAATTTTTTCCTTTTTTTCAATTTTATCGATATTATCAACATTGTTGCAATTATCAACATTGTGAATATTATCAATATTATCAGTTCTTTGGTTTTTTTCAATTTTTTGAATTTTTCAAATTTTTCCATATTTTTCAAATTTTTTCCATTTTTTCAATTTTATCGATATTATCAACATTGTTGCAATTATCAACATTCTGAATATTATCAATATTATCAGTTTTTTCGGTTTTTTCAATTTTTTGAATTTTTCAAATTTTTCAAATTTTTTCCATTTTTTCAATTTTATCGATATTATCAACATTGTTGCAATTATCAACATTGTGAATATTATCAATATTATCAATATTATCAGTTTTATCGATTTTTTCAATTTTTAGAATTTTTCAAATTTTTTCCATTTTTTCAATTTTTTCGATATTATCAACATTGTTGCAATTATCAACATTGTGAATATTATCAATATTATCAATATTATCAGTTTTATCGATTTTTTCAATTTTTAGAATTTTTCCAAATTTTTCAAATTTTTTCCATTTTTTCAATTTTATCGATATTATCAACATTGTTGCAATTATCAACATTGTGAATATTATCAATATTATCAGTTTTTTCGGTTTTTTCAATTTTTAGAATTTTTCAAATTTTTCCAAATTTTTCAAATTTTTTCCATTTTTTCAATTTTATCGATATTATCAACATTGTTGCAATTATCAACATTGTGAATATTATCAATATTATCAATATTATCAGTTTTACCGATTTTTTCAATTTTTAGAATTTTTCAAATTTTTCCAAATTTTTCAAATTTTTTCCATTTTTTCAATTTTTTCGATATTATCAACATTGTTGCTATTATCAACATTGTGAATATTATCAATATTATCAGTTTTTTCGGTTTTTCAATTTTTTGAGTTTTTCAAATTTTTCAAATTTTTTCCATTTTTTCAATTTTATCGATATTATCAACATTGTTGCAATTATCAACATTGTGAATATTGTCAATATTATCAGTTTTTTCGGTTTTTTCAATTTTTTGATTTTTTCATTTTTTCAAATTTTTTCAAATTTTCTCCATTTTATCGATATTATCAACATTGTGAATATTATCAATATTATCAATATTATCAGTTTTATCGATTTTTTCAATTTTTTGAATTTTTCAAATTTTTTCCATTTTTTCAATTTTATCGATGTTATCAACATTGTTGCAATTATCAACTTTGTGAATATTATCAATATTATCAGTTTTTTCGGTTTTTTCAATTTTTTGAATTTTCCAAATTTTCCAAATTTTTCCATTTTTTCAATTTTATCGATATTATCAACATTGTTGCAATTATCAACATTGTGAATATTATCAATATTATCAATATTATCAGTTTTATCGATTTTCTCAATTATTAGAATTTTTCAAATTTTTCCAAATTTTTCAAATTTTTTCCATTTTTTCAATTTTTTCGATATTATCAACATTGTGAATATTATCAATATTATCAATATTATCAGTTTTATCGATTTTTTCAATTTTTAGAATTTTTCAAATTTTTTCCATTTTTTCAATTTTTTCGATATTATCAACATTGTTGCAATTATCAACATTGTGAATATTATCAATATTATCAGTTTTTTCGGTTTTTTCAATTTTTTGAATTTTTCAAATTCTTCAAATTTTTTCCATTTTTTCAATTTTATCGATATTATCAACATTGTTGCAATTATCAACATTGTGAATATTGTCAATATTATCAGTTTTTTCGGTTTTTTCAATTTTTTGAGTGTTTAAAATTTTTCAAATTTTTTCCATTTTTTCAATTTTATCGATATTATCAACATTGTTGCAATTATCAACATTGTGAATATTATCAATATTATCAGTTTTTTCGGTTTTTTCAATTTTTTGAATTTTTCAAATTTTTCAAATTTTTTCCATTTTTTCAATTTTATCGATATTATCAACATTGTTGCAATTATCAACATTGTGAATATTGTCAATATTATCAGTGTTTTCGGTTTTTTCAATTTTTTGAGTGTTTAAAATTTTTCAAATTTTTTCCATTTTTTCAATTTTATCGATATTATCAACATTGTTGCAATTATCCACATTGTGAATATTATCAATATTATCAGTTTTTTCGGTTTTTTCAATTTTTTGAATTTTTCAAATTTTTTCCATTTTTTCAATTTTATTGATATTATCAACATTGTGAATATTATCAACATTGTGAATATTATCAATATTATCAGTTTTTTCGATTTTTTCAATTTTTTGAATTTTTCAAATTTTTTCAATTTTTTCCATTTTATCGATATTATCAACATTGTTGCTATTATCAACATTGTGAATATTATCAATATTATCAGTTTTTTCGGCTTTTTAAATTTCTTGAATTTTTCAAATTTTTCCAAATTTTTCAAATTTTTTCCATTTTTTCAATTTTATCGATATTATCAATATTGTTGCAATTATCAACATTGTGAATATTATCAATATTATCAGTTTTTTCGGTTTTTTCAATTTTTTGAATTTTTCAAATTTTTCCAAATTTTTCAAATTTTTTCCATTTTTTCAATTTTATCGATATTATCAACATTGTTGCAATTATCAACATTGTGAATATTATCAATATTATCAGTTTTTTCGGTTTTTTCAATTTTTTGAATTTTTCAAATTTTTCAAATTTTTTTCCATTTTTTCAATTTTATCGATATTATCAACATTGTTGCAATTATCAACATTGTGAATATTATCAATATTATCAGTTTTTTCGGTTTTTTCAATTTTTGGAATTTTTCAAATTTTTCAAATTTTTTCCTTTTTTTCAGTTTTATCGATATTATCAACATTGTTGCAATTATCAACATTGTGAATATTATCAATATTATCAGTTCTTTGGTTTTTTTCAATTTTTTGAATTTTTCAAATTTTTCCATATTTTTCAAATTTTTTCCATTTTTTCAATTTTATCGATATTATCAACATTGTTGCAATTATCAACATTCTGAATATTATCAATATTATCAGTTTTTTCGATTTTTTCAATTTTTAGAATTTTTCAAATTTTTCCAAATTTATCAAATTTTTTCCATTTTTTCAATTTTTTCGATATTATCAACATTGTTGCAATTATCAACATTGTGAATATTATTAATATTATCAGTTTTTTCGGTTTTTTCAATTTTTTGAATTTTTCAAATTTTTCCAAATTTTTCAAATTTTTTCCATTTTTTCAATTTTATCGATATTATCAACATTGTTGCAATTATCAACATTGTGAATATTATCAATATTATCAATATTATCAGTTTTATCGATTTTTTCAATTTTTAGAATTTTTCAAATTTTTCCAAATTTTTCAAATTTTTTCCATTTTTTCAATTTTATCGATATTATCAACATTGTTGCAATTATCAACATTGTGAATATTATCAATATTATCAGTTTTTTTCGGTTTTTTCAATTTTTAGAATTTTTCAAATTTTTCCAAATTTTTCCAATTTTTTCCATTTTTTCAATTTTATCGATATTATCAACATTGTTGCAATTATCAACATTGTGAATATTATCAATATTATCAATATTATCAGTTTTATCGATTTTTTCAATTTTTAGAATTTTTCAAATTTTTCCAAATTTTTCAAATTTTTTCCATTTTTTCAATTTTTTCGATATTATCAACATTGTTGCAATTATCAACATTCTGAATATTATCAATATTATCAGTTTTTTCGGTTTTTTCAATTCTTTGAATTTTTCAAATTTTTCAAATTTTTTCCATTTTTTCAATTTTATCGATATTATCAACATTGTTGCAATTATCAACATTGTGAATATTATCAATATTATCAGTTTTTTCGGTTTTTTCAATTTTTGGAATTTTTCAAATTTTTCAAATTTTTCCCTTTTTTTCAATTTTATCGATATTATCAACATTGTTGCAATTATTAACATTGTGAATATTATCAATATTATCAGTTCTTTGGTTTTTTTCAATTTTTTGAATTTTTCAAATTTTTCCATATTTTTCAAATTTTTTCCATTTTTTCAATTTTATCGATATTATCAACATTGTTGCGATTATCAACATTCTGAATATTATCAATATTATCAGTTTTTTCGGTTTTTTCAATTTTTTGAATTTTTCAAATTTTTCAAATTTTTTCCATTTTTTCAATTTTTTCGATATTATCAACATTGTTGCAATTATCAACATTGTGAATATTATCAATATTATCAGTTTTTTTCGATTTTTTCAATTTTTTGAATTTTTTAAATTTTTCCAAATTTTTCAAATTTTTTCCATTTTTTCAATTTTATCGATATTATCAACATTGTTGCAATTAGCAACATTGTGAATATTATCAATATTATCAATATTATCAGTTTATCAATTTTCTGAATTTTTCAAATTTTTCAAATTTTTTCAATCTTTTCCATTTTATCGATACTATCAACACTGTTGCTATTATCAACATTGTGAATATTATCAATATTATCAGTTTTTTCGGTTTTTTCAATTTTTTGAATTTTTCAAATTTTTCAAATTTTTTCCATTTTTTCAATTTTATCGATATTATCAACATTGTTGCAATTATCAACATTGTGAATATTGTCAATATTATCAGTTTTTTCGGTTTTTTTCAATTTTATTGATTTTTTCATTTTTTCAAATTTTTTCAAATTTTCTCCATTTTATCGATATTATCAACAATGTGAATATTATCAATATTATCAATATTATCAGTTTTATCGATTTTTTCAATTTTTTGAATTTTTCAAATTTTTTCCATTTTTTCAATTTTATCGATGTTATCAACATTGTTGCAATTAACAAAATTGTGAATATTATCAATATTATCAGTTTTTTCGGTTTTTTCAATTTTTTGAATTTTCCAAATTTTCCAAATTTTTCCATTTTTTCAATTTTATCGATATTATCAACATTGTTGCAATTATCAACATTGTGAATATTATCAATATTATCAATATTATCAGTTTTATCGATTTTTTCAATTATTAGAATTTTTCAAATTTTTCCAAATTTTTCAAATTTTTTCCATTTTTTCAATTTTTTCGATATTATCAACATTGTGAATATTATCAATATTATCAATATTATCAGTTTTATCGATTTTTTCAATTTTTAGAATTTTTCAAATTTTTTCCATTTTTTCAATTTTTTCGATATTATCAACATTGTTGCAATTATCAACATTGTGAATATTATCAATATTATCAGTTTTTTCGGTTTTTTCAATTTTTTGAATTTTTCAAATTCTTCAAATTTTTTCCATTTTTTCAATTTTATCGATATTATCAACATTGTTGCAATTATCAACATTGTGAATATTGTCAATATTATCAGTTTTTTCGGTTTTTTCAATTTTTTGAGTGTTTAAAATTTTTCAAATTTTTTCCATTTTTTCAATTTTATCGATATTATCAACATTGTTGCAATTATCAACATTGTGAATATTATCAATATTATCAGTTTTTTCGGTTTTTTCAATTTTTTGAATTTTTCAAATTTTTCAAATTTTTTCCATTTTTTCAATTTTATCGATATTATCAACATTGTTGCAATTATCAACATTGTGAATATTGTCAATATTATCAGTGTTTTCGGTTTTTTCAATTTTTTGAGTGTTTAAAATTTTTCAAATTTTTTCCATTTTTTCAATTTTATCGATATTATCAACATTGTTGCAATTATCCACATTGTGAATATTATCAATATTATCAGTTTTTTCGGTTTTTTCAATTTTTTGAATTTTTCAAATTTTTCAAATTTTTTCCATTTTTTCAATTTTATCGATATTATCAACATTGTTGCAATTATCAACATTGTGAATATTATCAATATTATCAGTTTTTTCGGTTTTTTCAATTTTTTGAATTTTCCAAATTTTCCAAATTTTTCCATTTTTTCAATTTTATCGATATTATCAATATTGTTGCAATTATCAACATTGTGAATATTATCAATATTATCAGTTTTTTCGATTTTTTGAATTTTTCAAATTTTTCCAAATTTTTTCCATTTTTTCAATTTTATTGATATTATCAACATTGTTGCTATTATCAACATTGTGAATATTATCAACATTGTGAATATTATCAATATTATCAGTTTTTTCGATTTTTTCAATTTTTTGAATTTTTCAAATTTTTTCAATTTTTTCCATTTTATCGATATTATCAACATTGTTGCTATTATCAACATTGTGAATATTATCAATATTATCAGTTTTTTTCGGCTTTTTAAATTTTTTGAATTTTTCAAATTTTTACAAATTTTTCAAATTTTTTCCATTTTTTCAATTTTATCGATATTGTCAATATTGTTGCAATTATCAACATTGTGAATA